>JZLH01S0424895.1:0-34203 GCA_001188425.1 Eucidaris tribuloides
GTAGGGCAAAACCACAATACGAGGGTAATGTGCTAGAGAGCTTGAGTTTCTGAAGCCATCGTTTCAATGAAATAAATACATGTGCCAGGTATTTTTGATACGTTCTAGCGTGCAAATCGATGAAAGTCATGTCATGACTACTAAAGTGCGCTTTAACTTAAGATCACACGTATAGTCATGCCGTATTAGGGCGGGGGTTTGAGGTAAACCAATCATTTGGAATGTTTAGTCGCGCCAAAAGACACTCAATAATTTGCCCCCCCGATTAAAGTGTTTATAAGTGGGTGAAAAATGACTCCTCTGGAAAAACCAAGATCCCTTCCCCGCAATGGCCAAAAAACAAAACAAAATTTTCGAAAAAATTGTTGTCATATTTGTGTTTTTGTTCGTTATCAATTTGCCTGTTTGCCATATTGAAAGAAAGGATAAAACCAACTCTTGGAACATTTTAATTTTCAGGTTTGTTTAAAATATACTATTCAATCAAAAGCCAACCGAAATTTGAAGTGTTCCTGTCACCGTTGCTGTCTATCGTTTCTGCCTTCATCATGTTCATTCAAGTAATTCAAAAGCACTTGTATCTATGTGTGTTCGCCGCGTTTGAGGATTATAAAGAAAACTAGACCTAATGTATGCCATCAAGGGTATCTTACAAATGGTATGTTTGGGGCCTACCTAACGCAGTGTACGCTCCCTTTTACGAGTTGTTCTCTATAGTACACAATGTTGACGAATTCCACTAATAAGTCCGCGATTCATCTAACATTCGAATGTCGCATATTATCATGATTGCGTATGATAATTTGTTTTCCCAGAAATGTTTGGAGGTTAATTGCGCAGGGTTATTGCCTGCTTAAAATATATAGCGGGTCGGCAATAGTAAAAAGTCGTGATATAGCCACAACTATCATTCTGTGAGCAAAAATCGTTCCAGTTACTGACTACAAGTAAATAGAAAATAACTTGCCTGAGAAATCGTGAAATACAAATAGCTAAAGATAAGCAATACAGGAATGCAATTTGCGAGAATAATCAATTTGTGGTTCTGAAACGCCAATACCTATGATCCGATTGATTTTGGCATAAAGGCCATTATTATGATGAGGTTGGCGTTTATGCTATAAGTCAGCGAGGCTTCGTTGAACCTGCTTGCCTGTGATCTGGCCCTTTACCGCATAGCGTTACAACAGGCGATAGGCAATCCCTCGAAAAAATGTTGTCTGGCCTTGCGGGAATTTTCTGCGACTAATTTGTGTCCATGTTCTGTCAGGTTATACTTGAAAAAAATAACGCAATTATTAACTTTGATGTATTGAGGTTCGATTTATATGATTTATTATCTGTGATTGTGCATTAAAAAAGGTGAAATCTAAGGTCGAAAAGTGCATGTCTGTTTCGCTCTGCCGTGACGAATTAACTCGTCACTAGTCTGTGAATCAAGAAAACCCTTGACGAGTTAATCCGTCACTAGTCACGAACGGGTTAATAGCCTAAAAAATAAACTTGTTCCTCTGTTTTGTTAACTGACTTTTACCCAAGAATCAGTCTAAGTCTTCATCACTTGAATTGTAAAATGTATTATGTCTAGTAATTTAAAAGATTTGTTCTTTTTGTGTCCCCCTATTGTATGAATGAACTCAACAAAAATTACTACAAACCAATTTAATGTATGTAACTTTGAGATATGTCCTTTGAAGAATGAGAAAAACAGATTGCACCTTTAGTCAATATTCAGTCAGTGTCAAGAGAATCTTATCACTTCATATTTGTACGAGAAATCAACATACCTATGTATTTCAAGTCAGTACTTTCCATTTAAAATCAGTGTCTGGATATTTGAAGTCAAGTGAATGAACTTCTGGAATGTCTTTCTCCAAAGTATAGCAACAAGGAATAAACTCATGAGTAGATATACAGTTGAACCTGTCTTAGCAGCCACCTATCTATAGTAGCCAACTTGCCTATAGTGGCCACGGAAATGGTTCCCTTGTGACAAATGTAAAAACTTTTCTACAGCAGCCACCTGTCTATTAAGGACACATTTTTGTCTTCCCTGGGTGGCCACTATACAGGGTGGCCCAGAAAGAATGCTACGAGTATGATTGGTTAGAACATTCTTTTTCCAATAAAATGATACCAAGATTATTGATTTTGAGTAAGGCGTTTTGATTCTAGGGTCATTTTTCGGAGGCAATGCAATTTCCCAAATTTGCCAATTTTTCAACAGCGGCGGTCATCGGAATGCCAAGATATTCTGTCATCTCACTTGCATACCGGACAAACCGCGATGACAAAGGGCTGGAATGCCCTCGCTTTCATAAGAAAGACGATGCGAGCTACATCTCCATTGTCATCGCAGTTTGTCTGGTATGGCATGCTGAAACGCGAGAATATTTCGGTATTCTGATGATCACTGGAGTGTAAAAAATAGTAAATTGGGAAACGACATTGCCTCCAAAAAATAGCCCTCAGATCCAAACACCTCAATCAAAATGAATGATCATGGTATCATTTTGTTGGAAAAAGAATGTTCTAACCCATGAACTAATCACCAATGACATTTTGTGAATGATTTTGAAGAAATTAACGATCGCATGTGTAGCATTCTTTTTGGGCCACGCTGTATAGACAGGTTTCACTGTATATACTTGTTAACATAAACAAAAATAATGCAAGTTTGGTGTATATTGTAACATTTCTTGTATTACTTGTTTGTTGTTATTTCATTTCAGCATCCCATTCTCATGAAACTTGACACTAGAATAATACTGATCAAACTATGGATTCAATTGGTGCAGTACTGAGAGTGTTAATCACTAGATGTGAAGCTTGCAGTCTTGCTTCTCAGAATAACTGTTGCCATAGACTGAAACCCCTCATAACTAAAATACTAACAATGGAGACTGCGGAAATTAGATTAATAATTCAAAATATTACATATACAGCTGCCATTGAGAGCAGCTCAGCAGATTAATATAGAAATGCACCAGTCCATATGGTGACAATAATTGATTGAATGTGGTTTTGTTGCAAATGTGCAGATATGAATTTTACATTGCAACTTTGATTAGATGCATCAAATATTTAGCTGAACATGGTGTAGATTTCAAATCACATTTTGCTTTTATGGATTTCAAGCTGTTGGACTGTATAGAACTGTTGTCTGATTATTTTACATCATAATATAACTGTTAATCATATTAAGGTAGACATCACATCACACATGATACCTTTTTTTATTTCACAGTTATACTGGCAAACTATTTTATGGTAATGTAGATTTTACAATGAAATAGATATAAGCCCAGAATATTTACAATCCAGGAATAACCAAATGTTCTTTAATCTGATAAAAACTCGGATGATAAAGATAATTGAATTATTCTCCCAGCAGAATTTGTCCTAAGTATTTCAGGAATCATGTTGCATTGCAGGTTCAATGACTTGTAAAATGATTTTTTTTCTTGTCATGTACATTTCTTGTTCACCTGAAAGACTTGGAATTCATCAATTCTTACACTTAATGCATATTATCAAATTGACTTTACCTTACTCGTTCAGGAGAAGTGAATTATGTGGTTAGTCAACTTATAGTTCATTTAATGTTGTTAGTCTTTGCTTTCATGATTATTGTGAAACAAAATAGAAACGAACATGTCTGCAATTATATGTATATATCGACTATCAAAGATGTACAACTACAATAACATTATATGCACCTGATCTGGTATAAGGATGAGTACAGTATACAAATATGATTGCATATTCATACGTATATGAGAATCAATGGTAGCAGTAGTGGCTTGGAAATGGTTGTGTAGAAGAAACAGAACCTGTACAAAACAAAAATTGATGCTGCATATGTTGTTGGTGATGATGATGATGATGAGGAGGAGGAGGAGGAGGAGGAGGGGGAGGAGGATTATGATAATTATGATGATGATTATGAAGATGTTGATGATGATTATGGTAATGATGATGATGGTGAAGGGGATTGGGATGGTGATGGTGATGATGATGGTGATGGTCAGGATGATAATAGTGATGGTGGTGATGGTGAAGGGGATTGGGATGGTGATGGTGATGATGATGGTGATGGTCAGGATGATAATAGTGATGGTGGTTGGTGGTGGTGAATATAATAATGAGGATACTGATGACAATGACAACAACAATGACGGTGATGATAACAACGATATGTCAAGAAGATGATGATAAAGAAAACATTTGATGATGCTGATGATGAGGAGAAAGATATGATTTTGCTAAAATTTGATATTAACATGTTGGCAACAGAATCAAATTTCTGTTTATCTTTAGCTCCTTTTGTAATGTATGATTTTAAAGCCAAAAATTTTCAGCAGGATAGTCAAACTATAAGTTAACAGTTTGAACATAAAAATATGATAATTACCTCTTTCAGTCAGAACATTTAATGACTCCTTAATAAATTCTTGATATTTCTGCCTGCCCCAAACAAAATGGTATACATATACTTGTGACAAGAACATTCATTTCCTACAGTTAGTTCAGATTTACTCAATCAATATTAACATGGTGCTCAATGTTTTTATTTTCCCTTCCCATTTCCTAATTTCCTTTTCTCAGAACCGTGCGTGATGCCACGGGCGTCGATGTCAATATGAGAGTGGGCGTTCACACGGGCAATGTCCTGTGCGGGGTCCTTGGCCTACGAAAGTGGCAGTACGACGTCTGGTCACATGACGTCACGCTGGCCAATCATATGGAGAGCTGTGGTGTACCTGGGTATGTAAAAAAAATGTGATACATACTGTACAACATGAGTATTTAATGAGACTAATGACATTGTGCAGTCTCTAAACTGCTGTTTCACAGAGCCACTTGTAATATGTATATGAATAATATTGTTGATGTGCAGGCCTTCAACTGGTCCTACTTTTCCTCCTTTTTTTTCCCTATTTTTCCCCTAAAAATTCATATTTTTCTGTACCTTTTCCCACTTTTTGCCCCTCCCCCCTCAAAAAACCACTTTGCCATAGGTTAAAAGCCACTGGCTAACATTTACCACAATTAAAAAAATGTGAGCTACGTCATACTCCATGCTCCAAGTGTCTTTGATAAGGTCTAAAAATCATGCCCTGAAAAATTGTATTTCAAAATGATTATTTAGTGCTTTAAAAAAGTGAAAATCGTAACTTGACCAGATTCACCCCCCCCCCCCCATTTCCTCCCATAGACTTACTGTGTGTGGATCAAGCCTATACATTTCCAAACTTTTGTATTCTAGGGTGTTTACTTGTCCATCCAAACACTACTATGTAGCTCAGAAAGCAAAGTTTGACAATTTTTTTTATTTAAAGCTCCACAATATTAGCCTATTACTTTAATATTTGTTTGGAGTTGAGTAGTCTATACAGGTTGTTGTTGAGATTACTGTAACTACCATCATCACCTACCGGTATTTGTGAAGAAAAATTTGTTTCTGCGGATTTCCGCTTTTTTTTTACCAACCTTAGATTTTTTTCTCCACATGTTCCGTATGTTTTCATTTTCTTGGGAGTTACTACTTCAAACACTACTTATTATCCCCTCGCCTGACGAAGTCGGGAGGGGATGTAGAAATGCCGTTGTCCGTCCGTCCGTCCAAAACACTGGTTTCCGTTCGATAACTTTAGTAATGTTTGATGTATTTTCATGACATTCGGTATGAGGTACATGATATCAATATACAGCCCAAGTTCAGTTTCGGAGGTTGTAGCTCAAAGGTCAAAGGTCATATCTCAATAAATGCGAAAACTGGTTTCCGTTTGATAACTTTACTAATATTTGACAGATTTTGATGAGATTTGGTATGAAGGTACATGATATCAAAACACAGCCCAAGTTTGATTTTGGAGTGTTTAGGCCACAGGCCAAAGGTCATAGTTCAATAAATGCGAGAACAGGTTAATATGTAGCTTTGCCCATAAACTGTTTAATATCAATGCAAATTCTTTGCATACTATTCTTAACAACATGACAGCTTACTGGAGGCTTGCCAGATATAACAACTAATGTATGCAATTTGCAGTTTTGGTATTGAAAATTTATTCATAAGAACAGGTGAGAAAAATAACCCTGCACTGGGTTTCAGAAGAGAAAACATCCATAAATTTGAATAAATTATCAATTGGTCTATTGCATATTCATATTTGGGTTGAAAATGAGTAAAATCAATTTTAAAAAGAATTATTTTGAAAAAAGTATGTAGGCTACCAGATCAGAAATCTAATCACTTCTGTGAAAATATAGGGGGCATAATTGATTTGATATCAGGCCTGTAATGTAGCTTGATTGGTTTTCCCCAAATTTATATATATATATTTTTCTGAAATGTCCTGATTTTTTACACACTTTTCAAAATTAAGGGGTAAGGGTTCCATAGTTTTTTGCATAATTCTCCTGTTTATTTATTTGTAAGGAAAATACACTTTGTGTTGTCCTTGTAAATATCCTACTTCCCTACTACTTTTGTTGATTGAATCCTACTTCTTGCCTTTTGGAGAATTTTGCTTCTTATTTTCTCCTGCTTTTTCCACTAAGCAGAGTTGAAGGCCTGTGATGTGACGAAACCTCACATTAACCAAAGTTAACCAAGCTTGTGTGGGTCTGTAATTAGTGACTCTATGGACTTTAAAAAAATCATTTGGAATAATTTCCATACTCTTACAAATATAAAGTATAACTGTATGGACCCCTTGGGTTTTGGGGATTTGATTGAATATTACGTAAACTGTAAAAAAAAAAATCAAAAAAAAAATAAAAGATCATATCAATCAATTATTGACGATGTGTCATGTGGATGACATTTTGATGGCTCGGGCACATTTAAGGGGAATCATTTTACTCACCAAATACGTGATTGTCATGTGACAAAGATGCCTTCATCCTCAGTATTTAGGTTAATGGGGTAATGGTTTCCATGGCAATGTAAACATCCTGTTTGAGGTTGATGTTATGATCGCATTATTCCTCGCTCATCTTTTGTCTGATGCATGTCTCATGTTCTCATTTTTAGCATGTAGCGTACACATATTTTTGTAGAAGTCTAGCCATACCGTCTGGCAGCTGAAAAAGGAAGAGAAGTGGAGACACTTGAAGCTAGAAATCACTTCTAAAGACATGCTTGAAGCTTTAAAATATGCCAGCTATACTTGTCATAACGCAAATGACTTTCACTTTAGTGAAATTGGAGACCACAAACTGTTCTGCTTCTCTTGTAATGACATCTTAATGGAGTTTTCTATGCTTGCTTTTGAAATACTGACAGAACTTTGTTTGATATACTGGAGTTTTCTATACTTGCTTTTAAAATACTTACAAAACTTTGTTTGATTTACAGGTTATATTAGCCAATGATTATTCTGAAACTTGAGTAACTCCTCTAATATCAGAATTCTGTTTGAGAAGTGGATTAATTTGTCATGGTCTGATAAACCTGACATAGTTTAAATAGATCCCTTCCTTTTATCCTGCAGCTTTCTACAAAGAGTATATTCTCATTCAGGAAGTGATGTGAAAGTGTAATTCCCATAAGTGCATTGTTAATCAATGGAGAGATAATGATGTTATAACAGGCAGTGTAGTGCATGATGCATGTTCTAATTCCTAAAACGAATTATCCTCCTCTTCGAGTTCATCTGTATCCCACTTAAAGCAATCCGCAGTAGTGCGTTGTGTCACTGTCACGATTTAGACCAATTGTCTAGCGATGTCGCAATGTGGCATGGTGAGCATTTATAGCTGTATTTAGGTTAATGTGTTTAATGTAGGACACTGTGTTCACACTGCAGGAAGCATTCTCTCATTTTAACCCCCCCCCCCCAACTTGTCCCCGCCACCCACCTCTCCTGTACCAGTTATAGCACATTGAGGTAAACTGTTACAGTTGACTACATGTACGTTCAAAATTGCAATTCATCAGTGGTTGTGTTGATATAACAGGCCCCAACGCACTTTGCCAGTGCTCTCCTGGTGTGATGATTAGAAATCTAGATGCATCTCTGCAGTGTGGGGGTCATTGGGAAAGAGCGGAAGATGGGGTCGAAAGTAAACATAGGTATTGAACTAAAAGTCAGCCATATATTCAGTTATTGATTTACCAGGTTGAACTGCTGTGCCTTTGAGAAGGAAACATATGCCCGTGTTTTTACTCATTGGTGTAGGTGGGACGAGAGAGTGATCTTGCCACCCCCCCCCCCCCCCCTTGGGCCAGCAAAAGATATATATTCAGTGTTTCATTTCAGTTACAAGAGTTTTGAATAGATGAAATACAAAAGCCCCCTGGGGTTTTGCCCCCTAAATCCCAACTGTATACCCAAAAGCCTAAGTTGTGGCCCCCCTCCCCTTTGACAGGATTCTTAGTCATGCCACTGGTTTTCCCTTTAATGGATAAAACTGGAGTGCTGTATTTTCAAAGAAATATGGATTGATAATCATCAATTAAAGCATTTTCTGTAATAACTAATATTTAAGACTTTTCAAAATGTTGCCTATTTGCGAGTAAGAAGAAATGTTGCAATAATTTTGTCATGTCATAGTGAAGAACTAGATCAAAGCCAATGACGCCCATATCAACATTCCATTTGCAAGAACGGGACAGCATAGTAAATGCACACTCAGCGCTTACAAGCATAAAGCACACACAGCACTTAAAGTAAACTTTAAGCTCTGCCCTGCTGACTAGAAGATCAGAAAGGTTCAAAAAGGTGGATGAATGGGATTGGGATGGGGTTCACCAATAACAATGCTTTATGATGATTATGCTTCACGTGTATCCATCTCAAATTCATATTTGTTCTTCCTGCAGGAGAGTGCATATCACACAAACGACCCTCGACAACCTGGCCGGAAAATATGACATCGAACCGGGAAGAGGCCACGAAAGAAGTGAATACCTACGCGATATGGGAATCAATACATTCTTTATCGTTAACCCTAAGGTACTAATGGCAGATTGTCACATATTTTTGCTGACAAAGTGACAAAACAACGTATATCAAAAGTAGTAAGATGTTCGGAGAAAACCTAAAACATGGCTACCTCAACATGGTAATAAATGGGATATGCATTCCTATAATCCATTGACAGTGGCTCTATAGTTGAGATTTGACATATGAGATTTGGAGAGAACAATATCTGCCTTGGGAACTACACTATCGCATGAAAACCTCATTTTCAGCAAAAATTGAGATACGAGGTTTTGTCACCCCGGTGAAGATACACAACTCCACGGGTGGGATCTCCACACAATATATTTCATTTTTATGAGCATGAACTCCCAAGTTTACTGCATCAAAAGAAACCCTCGTCCTGATGCTATTTCAAAAATGCTACAAATCATTCAATTTTAGACAGCCACGAGACTATTAATGTAGTCTGGCTTCAAAATTTATAATCGCCCTATCGTGATATGTCACGTACCAAAATATGACTAGCCGTCTCATTTAAAGAAATTGAATAGTGTGATTACTATTGCAGCACTTTATGGCAATTCATTCGTCTTTGTGTCGTGGTGCTTCATGGTGATAATAGTCTCTCTGGATTGAGATCTGAGTCAACAAATGACTTCAGTGAATAGAGCCTGCCACATGGTTCTGATGTTTTTGTTACAGGGGTGTGATGGGATATAGCTTGAATCTACTGAGAATGTTCCAGCTGTGTGATACTGTCACTGCTCTGTCTTTACAGTTTTCAGAATATTTCATATGTTGCTGGCTAATTCAATGATGAGTCATCATCATCATCATGGTGGTGGTGATGATGGTGGTAATGATGGTGATGGTGGTGATGGTGATGAAGATGATGATGATGAAGATGATGATGGTGATGGTGATGATGATGATGATGATGATGATGATGAAGATGATGATGGTGATGATGATGATGATGATGATGATGACGATGGTGATGATGGTGATGGTGGTGGTGATAGTAATTATGGTGATAATGATGGTGATAATGATGGTGATAATGATGGTGATGATGATGATGATGATGATGATGTTAATGACGATGGTGATAATGGTGATGGTGATGATGGTGGGGATAGTAATTATGGTGATGATGATAACGATGATGATGATGATGATGATGATGATGGTGATGGTAATGGTTGTGGTGATGGTGGTGGTGATGATGATGGTGATGTTGATGGTGATGATGATGACGATGGTGGTGGTGGTGATGGTGGTGATGATGATGATGATGATGATGATGATGATGATGGTGATGGTGATGTCACTGAATTTTGTACCCCCCTCACAATTTGGGAGATATCATAATATTTTCCATGAAATAATTGAATACACTAAATTGAGTATTATTCTGATCAAAAGCTCCCCAAAAGTATTCCATTTTCTTCTGAGAGTTGCAACAGGAAACTCTAGACTTATGAATGTTATGTTTGTCTTTGAAATAAGTAATTTAAGCTGAGAGACAGTAGTTGATATAATTCATAACTGACTGTCAAGATAAAACAAATAAATAAAGATATTAATTCTCAAGATATCACAAAATCCACTGGGACAAGACGGTTAATCTCAACGAGTGTTTTTCTTTATTAATGAAGATGTTGATAGTGATGATGTACTTCAAATCATTCGTCGTGGGTCCATGTATCTATTTAGTCAATTAAAACGGTCTCTCCCCAAAGGGATTCTAGTCATTAGGATAATGGTGGATGGAAGGTTTGACCGACGGTATGTGCAATAAAATAAATTAGATTTATTCCACCACACAAATATTTGACATTTTGATCAATTAATTGTAGTAAGATATAATGGATTGTAGTTTTAGACTTTTCCCCATGTTAGCTAGAAGTCACAAAAGTGGTTTAACGTAGACATGGTGTCTATATGAGAGGGTAAATTTGTTTGTTTAAAAATGATATTGTTCCACCAAACATTTAGATTTTTGTTTTGAGTTTGTTTGACACATAGTATATATACATGTATAGAAAATATGATCACAATATCATGCACTTTACTTTACTTTGACTGATCGGACATTAATCTGGCTATTTGATCAAATTTTGAAATTAACAATTTATCATACTCGAGGTTGATGTGGTGTGCCATTGGAAGTGTTCTGTTGGTAAAAAAAAATCTCGTAATACCTACATGTAGATTTTAAGTCCAAGATAAATGTTGCCTTACAATTTACTGAGTAGAAATTATTATGCAGTGCAGGACAAAGTTGAAATACTCATAGTAACCCATTGCTATTCAAAGCTGAGAGACTTGACAAACTAGTCATGAAATATATAAAAATTTTCCTCGTAAGTTCTATCCTTTATGAAAATAGTGAAAACGAAAAGCTTGGATTTGCCGGAGATAAACTACCAGAGGAATGATTCTTAATAAGAAATTTGTTTTATTGCTATAATTTGTCAATGAGATAATCATTTAAATTCTAATTATATGAATTCTCCATAATGTCACCTGTGATATCATATAAACATCTGTGAACAAGATATATTGGTCAGTGGTTTGAAAGGCAAGAGCTTTTGGTAGTGCAGAAATAAGGATGAAAACATACCTGGAGTTGCATTGTGGAAAAAATATATTGGCATGATCCCCTCAAAGTAATCATGTTTTGATATTTACAGTGTATTTCGTGTCACACTTTTGTTTGCACCGAGGAGTTGAATGGGGTATACATGGTTAACTCTGTGAGTGAGCAGTTTGAATCATTGGTCATAAAAGGCACTTTATTTCTTAAAATTATAACAATCACTTTCATATTTCAAGTTTACTTAGGGGGGAGGCGGGTCTTCTGTCCCCCCCCTTCATACACCAGTTATAATGATCCAAATATGATACCACTTTTTTCTCCTTTGTATCTAGTCTTCCACAGATGACCTGTTGGACTCACGGACCACTGCCCCAGACCACCAGAGGGGCAAGGCCTCCCGACGGATGGCCAGGTACCTGGAATCCTGGGGGGCGGACAAGCCATTCCAGCAGATTGCCACCATGCCAGTCCCTAAATCCATTGGAGTTTCTGTGAGTACAAGGAACCATTGTCTGTAAAATTTAAGGTTTCAAGGAAACCAGAATCTCTCTTCCCCTTCACCTCCCTACCCCCCCCCCCCACCCCCTGCAAAGATGTGTGAGTGTGACAGATAGTGATCATCTCTTAAAGCCCAAGTATAATCTTGGTCGAGACAACCTTTTTGCCAACATTCACAAAGTACACTATTGTCACCCCAGACATCAGAAAACAACATTAAACCCACTGAAAATTGTTTATAGTGACAAATTGTGATGTTTGAATTATCGGAGAACATGTAGCAGTGTATACATTACCTATACGAAGACATATTACACTTTAAGCAATTTCTCAAGAATGGGAGACTTTCAGAGCAAAGCAATTTCAGTTCATTGATAGATTAGGTTTATTTAAACAACATAATTGCAAAGAATTTCATTTTTTTTTACCATTTCCGAAACTATACTTGGGATTTAACACGTTAAGCATCATGGAAAAGTACCACGTTGAGCAACTTCAAACAGTTATAACAACTATGAACTTTGTGAAGTAATGTTTTACAAATCAATAGATGTTCACAAATGTATACAAAATGTGCAAATGTTTTTTGTCATTATACAAAAGGTCTGTGATAAAATGTTAAATTTATAGGAAATTATGCAATGTAAACCTATCAGTTTTATAACTGATTTAGCAAGGGCTGATCCTATATTATTTAAACGTGCTATAATAAATTAAATTGCTGTTATATATTTCATTCATATCGCATTCATCCAAAGATTATTCTTTGTGCTGCAAAATTGCACCAGCAACTGTGTTGTTGATATTCATAGCACAAAGTTAGTGATAATCTCACACAAAGACTCACAAAACAAGAAGTACATATGGTAATTTAACTTACAACAATTACAACTTTCAGAAATAATTGTGCAAAAGACTACTGAATCCAACAAATCTCACATGATTGATGTCCTTAAAGATATTCAGCTTTATTAATGTGAACAGATAGTCCATATTTCCCAGTCAGCAATAAATACGGCTTTCCATTTTTAACCTATTGGAGACGATTTGATTTTCCTATAACACGCATTTTCCATAGACCCCAGCACGAGTTAACTCGTACTTAGTCTCCACCGGGTTAAATTTGTCATTTGCATTTGTGCCTTTCATTCTGCTTCGGGTCTTGATTATCATTTGTCATTATTTGCCATCTATTCTTGGCCACATCCAATTACAATTAACATGATTGGAAAGTGATACTCATTTGATATATGTTTTCTATTCTTCCCCAGGGTATCTGTGCTCTTAATGCCTGCCTTATACCTTTTACTATGATGGATCATAATACCAGGTGAGTGTACACTGAGGCATCTTCCTAGGCTAATTGTATCCCCTGGATGTTGAAGTCTAGAAAGAATGCATTGGATTCAGTGTGTCATGTTTCTTGTGTTCGCAATACTGACCACATTTCTTTATGGATTTCATTCAAATGTGCTATGAAGGTGTATCATTAAAAAATCTAGCTGTCTGTTGTTTTTAGTGACATTGTTCCAAGTGTTCTGATTGTACATACAAAAGGGTGAACTTTGAAAGGTGTGTGCACTCTTTGCGTACATGTGTAATGTATGGGTAGGAAAATTCACCTAAAAAGTACTCCTGTCTGTCCATGCTTGCGTTGCTTGACAATGAACATTTCTAATTTTGATATGCAATGTCATAACCAGAACAATCCTTCATGGGCCAAGCATCTCTTTTGCATGCCTAAAAATTAACATTGTGTAAATACACTGGTATATCTATATACAGGGTGGCCCAGAAAGAATGCTACGAGTATGATTGCTAATTTCTTCGACATTATCGGCAAAATGTCATTAATTTTTATTTTGTTGCTTAGAACATTCCTTTTCCAATAAAATGATACCAAGATCATTGATTTTGAGTACGGCGTTTTGATTCTATTGTCATTTTTCGGAGGCAATGCAATTTCCCAAATTTGCCAATTTTTCAACGGCGGCGGTCATTGGAAGCCGAGATATTCTGGCATCTCAGCTAACCATACCGGACAAACCGCAATGACAAAAGTTCTGGAATGCCATTGCTTTCATAAGGAAGACGATGCAGCTATGTCTCCATTGTCATCGCGGTTTGTCCGGTATGGTTAGCTGAGACGCCAGAATATCTCGTCGTTCCGATGACCGCCGCTGTTGAAAAATTGACAAATTTGGAAATTACATTGCTTCCGAAAAATGGCCCTAGAATCAAAAATCAATGATCTTGGTATCATTTTATTGAAAAAAGAATGTTCTAACCAACGAAATAAATATTAATGACATTTTGCCGATAATGTTGAAGAAATTAGCGATCATACTCGTAGCATTCTTTCTGGGCCACCCTGTATAGAAGAAAATACCATCCATACATCCTCTTTCAGTGTCTTTATAAGCAACCTTTGACTTGAAAGTAAAATAATCCTATCCCTTTGAATAATTTAAATTTTGCCTAAGTCATGTATCTGCATGTAATGATTTGGCAGCATTGACTTTTGCTGTGTTTGTCAGGATTCTTTTGATTGATATGGAAAGTGCTTTTTTGTATCATTCAGAGACAGTGGTAATATAATTTGTTACCCCTTTGCCCCTGTGATATTAATAGTTGACCAATAACATCATCGCATCAGAACTTGTTTTTGTACCGATGTTTGTTTAATGAGGGAAATAATTTTACTGTGTAGTATGTTTACTATGAAAGGTAGTCCTTAGCAGAAGCATGTATTATTTATTTATAAGCACATCTTCATGAATACTTCATTTTGAATACATATTTTGATCTTTATCATGTTTTTACAACATCATTGTGTTAGAGTGCTTTTAACAAACATGTGGAGAGTGGATGAATATTCATAAATAATATTGCTTTTGTTAATGGGTGTTGATCATGGATCCTATCTTATACCCTGTTTTCTAGGGAAATTATTAAATAATTGTAAATACTGTCATTTTATTGACTTCATTCTAATGTTATTTGGGTTTTCATACATGGAATAATTGCATATATTTTTATTTATATTTTTCCAACTTTCCATAATTTCTCTTTCTGTAGAATACATCGACAGTCTATCATCTTTGACAAAAGAGTGAACGAAAGAATGTTGGAAGCCATTGAAGCGATAAATTCAAAAAAGTAAGTTTGTCACATATAAAAGCAATAACAAAAGCTCCTTGAAACATAAAAAGAGGGAGAAAGAAAGAGAGAAAGAAATTTAACTTAAGATAGGGCTGCTTTGCAAGCATCTGGCATATTTATCATATTCTGAATTGAATAAAAATCGAATTGGAATAGGTATTTATTTTCTTCTGCATAAGGAAACCAAAAATACAAAACAATCATTTGGTAAAATCATAAACCCATTTTTTTGTGTGTGTACAGAAAATCAGAAATCATACAGCAGAAGATACAGTATATTCTGTATTTGTCAAATTGAATAATATAATCATAATCATTATAATGCCAATGTTTGTGTGAAATAAACATTTGTTATATAATTTTCATCAAAATGTATATCATTCCCTTGATTGAAGATGTCCCAAATTCATATCATGTAAATTGTGACTATAGTCAGGTAGATATCTAAATTGTAAACATTACATTGAAGCTATAACAACTTACAAGAACACTTCCAATCCAATGAAATAATTTAATTAAAAAAATAGACAATCTGATAACAGCTCAAGTATGAAATTAACAGAATATGAATGCTTACAATGATAATGTTGAAAATGATACAAAACTAAACAGATGTACATGAAGTGGCGTGATTACATGGATGCTCATCATGAAATGGTTTCAATAAAAGCAGACACACTGTGAGTAATTATATGACATTCTGATTTTCCAATTATTTCAGCATTTGGTATTATCAACCCTTTTGTGCTACATGTGCTTGTAGGTGTTCTCATTCTAATAATTGTGGTTGTTGTCTTCTAAATTTCCAGACCGTGGTCAAGATCAGAAGACATTCACAGACTAACCATGTTCTTCAGGGAATTAGATTACGAGAGAAAGGTAATGAAATATATTGATTTATACTTGGTAACAACATATTTATGTTATATTGTCTGGTCTTGGGGGGGGGGGGATACCAGAAATATCGCCTAAGCTAGAATGACATTCCAAGAGACCTCGACTCATGCAATATGGTCCTAGCGAGTATGATATTTTTGCATGTTTCAAATACTAACCAGTCTTCACCTTTACCCTTCCTAATTCTCCCAATCTAATGTTCATCTTGCTCTCCCTGTGTGTACAGTTTCGACTCCTCCGAGATGCGTCTTTCAAGCACTACCTAGTCTTATAATTTTGCCTTCGTATTTTTCCTAATCTAATTTTCACCTTGCTCTTTCTCCCTCTACAGTTTCGACTCCTCCGAGATGCGTCTTTCAAGTACTACCTGGTGTGTATCTTCATGGTCTTTGCCTGCCTGGTGGTCTCCCAGCTCCTAACCCAACCCAAGAGACCCCTCATGTTTGCTATCTTCAGTGGGGCCTGTCTCCTGCTGCTCTTCCTCATCTTTGTAGCCATGTCGGGGTTCATGAAGGTGAGTCAGTTAAGGTTATGAGGAAGGTATATGCCTCCACACCACGGGTAGAAGAGGCATCAGGGCCATTCTTTGAAAAGTGAAACAAATTGTCAAAAAATGAAGTTTGTTTTTTGAAATTTTCAGTTGCATATTCTTGCAAAGCATAATCCAAAGTTACTTGAATGATATTTTTCTCTTTGAAAAAAGTCCATATTCATGCTAATTTTCCATAATTTACATAACGATGTGTTATAATGTAGATATTAAGCATTTTTCCTCTGAAATAGATTGGTGAAAAGGTGAGTGTAATAACTTTCTTTCTGAAGATTGATGTGATCATATGTTTGTCCACACCCATTCAAACTAATTCCACCTAAAAAGAATAGTTTTTATTCATTCATTAATGAGTAATTAACAAAACAAATTAATCAACTTTAAATGTCACACACGTGACAGGAAAACATGATAAGTTTCTTCCAGCAGAAAACTACTGTCTTGATAATATTTCTTTTTTGTGTCAAAAGCTAGTTTGGTTGTGTCTTACTGTACACCAAATATGAGTACCATATATTGTCATTCTTAATTAATAAGGAGCAAATTAATTGGTCACACACGTGACGATGTTGTCATAATTGTTTTGATTGGGTATGTTGCAGTGAAGCTATTGGGCATATGTAGTCTCAGTTCTGGACCATGCAACTTTTTGACCTCCACAGTACACTTACTCTCTGACTGTTTTACCCTCCAGAGATACTTACTTTGCCTTAAATCAAGACTTGTATTATTCAAAGCAGTTGACTGAAGACAATAATTTCCTTATCAATAAAAAAAACAGGTTAATGTACATGTAAATGTCTGGAAGCCAGACTAGGGCATATGTTGCCTTTAGAACAGTTTAATAATGCATACTATTCTGTTTGACAAAGGTTGCTCTTAGCAACCTGACAGCTTGCAGGAGGCTTGCCAGACATAGCAACAACTGATGTATGCATATTGCATTTTTGGTATTGAAAATGTATTCATATGAACAGGTGGGTAATTTTTGAAGAGAAAATATCCATAAATTTCAATACATTATGAAAACATACTTGGTACAGGGTGTGCACTTACCTTTGGGTTCAAAATTAGTAAAATCTAAATTGTCAAAAAAATTATTTTGAAAAAAGTATGAAGACGGCCATATCAGAAATCTAATCACTTGTAGGGAAATATAAGAGGCATAATTGATTAAATTTTCAGACCTGTAGCTCGAGTGGTTTTCCCAGAATATTTTTTTTGACAAATGCACTGATCTTTTTCACACTTTGGGGTGGGGATAGTATTTTTGCATTTTTCTTCAGTTTTTTAATATATAAGTAAAATCAAATCCTAATAAACTTGTAGATAATTAAATTCTGCATAAAACAATGGGAAATTCAGCCTTCTAGCCTCTTCCTATCAGATGTTATAGTGGTTCAAAAGACACATCACTCTGGAAAGGGGCTTTTTTGTAGTATCATTTGTCACAGCAAATGGTAATTTATGTGAGTTACCACATGTAAATTATGTAGTACATTACAGCAAATACAGTCTCACTGGAAATAATATGCTACAAACTAATGAAAATAAACAAAAAAGAGTAATATTAATCTTATTTTGTAGCTACTACAACCATTTCAAAGATGCTGGTGAAAAATTTTGTCACCCCAAAATGGCCTTTTTTGGCCAAAAATGGTCATAAATCTGATTTTTCCTCAAAAAGTATGAAAGATACAGGGTTCTGGGTTTCAAAAAACTGAAAATACAATTATTTTTACACTAGAAAAGACCTAAATTCATTTTTTAACGTTGCCAAATTACCGTGATGTATGCTATACATATACATATACATGTACATGTCACACACGTGACGACCCAAATGTCACACACGTGACGACACTTCATCACATAAAGAAATACATTAAAAAATACTTGTGAGAGATAAATAATAATTATTGTCATTTTCCTACTTAATACACTATAATGAAAGTCTGCCAGAATTACAAACTTTGTAGAGTTTGAAAATTCACAGAGTTTGCAAGTTAAATCTAAGTTATAAAAAATCATCTTCCATGTGAAGTCACACACGTGACAAAACTTATTTGACCTCTGACCCTAAATAAGTATGATTAACATAACATTTAATATTTTCACTTGATCACTATTGACATATATAAGATATATTTACATTTCAAAACAATGTACCTGCAAGGCCTTTGGAATTACATGAGAAACATTTTGCAATTTGTAATATTTTTGGTCACACACGTGACAAAGAATGGCCCATCAGGTTTACGGGTTATCCATCCAGCTTACTATGAGTGGGTACATCCATCGGTCTGTCCATCCATTATCATCCATTATTTCTTGTTACTGTGACAATTTAAGAACCCCTGATTTGATGTGAATAAAACTTGGGTAATTATGGGCGATGATTTGACATAGGTCAATGGTCACAGTTCCTTTCACAGGCCAAATTCAGCTCGTTGCCATGAAAACTGATTTGATAGAACACACATGTGCATGAGGCAATACAGTTTAAGTGCAATGTGCTGGGTATAATGAATTTAAAATTGATGCAGGAGTGCAGAGGCATACCCATCAACTGTTGGTCAACTGCTCTAAGTCAAATTCTGTTCCTTTCCTCTGCTACTTGTCAATTTATTTCTCTGCTGTATTGCCATCTTCTTTGTTGTTTTTTTTCATTTATAATTCAAGATTCTGCTACTGTGCATTGATCTTCATCAGATGTTAACATGTTGCTTCTGTAAAATTGTCATTTCTGCACAATTTATGTAAAGTTTTGCATCAAATCATGGTAGGCACCACAGGAAGGGAAAAGGGGGTGGCATGCCCCCCCCCCCCAAAAAAAATCAAGTTCAGGGGGGTTGATATTTTTGTTCCCTCCCCTGATATATTCATCCTCCTGTAGATTTTACAGTGGCAGCCGCGCTCCAACATCAAATCCAAGAGACTATCATGTTTAATTCCCATTTGTATTATTTTGGGTGGGCTTTTGAGCAGTAGCATAGGATTTTTCAAGGGGGGGGGGGAGGGGGAAGGCACAAACCTAAGTTTTGCTTGACTTTTAGGTGGCATATCCAGAACATGAAGTAAGGGTAGGTGATATCTCCAATTGACCTCTTTCCACATTCTTATAAGTTTGCTATTTTTTTATGTACTGATCATTGGGGTTGGGCCTCATGGCCCCTTTTGGGGCCCCTTGGCTATGCCTATGCTTGAGATCATCACTGTGTTGGTTTGCAAGAATTCATGCCTGTGGCACTTTACCAGATACATTAATGAAATATGTAAATGATTAAGTAGCATCCTCCAGTTCATCCCATTCAAGAATAATTTACATACTTGTAATATGTTGACAAGGAAATGATAACCCATCTGTAGAAAAATGAAGCTTAGTTATTTTTTCGTCATTTCTTCAGATTCTCTTGCTCTCTGTTTTTCAGTGTCACGTTAAGTTGTCAATGAACTGGCTCGCCAGACCCATACAGAACAGGTGGTGGTTACGACGCCTTATGGCAGCCGTCGCTATGGCAATATTACTGGTGGTATCCATCGTCAACTTGGTAAGATCTATACTAGAGTACTACAAGTGTAATCTATCGCACAATACCTGAGCATTTCATTTTTATGTGCAATTTTGTGTTTATATGTGTTTGTTAATTGAGCTTCAATATTTATGTCACTGGTACATATGCGTCTTTTGTTTTGCACAATGTTGATAAAGAAATTGAAGTATTAAATCACAATGCACATGTAAGCTTCCATTTACATATAATTAAAATCAACAGGTGCAGGAGACATTACTGAATATGCCCCAGGTTTTAGTCATACAGCAGTATATTTTCTGAATTTATGACAAAAAAAAATCTAATCTAATCTAAATATCAGAAATACATAGTGTCATGATGCAGTCATTCATAGCAGGTTACTTGCATAAAAATTGGAGTCTGCAGAATGGTTGACAAGCCCCCCCCCCCCCCACTGAAGAAAGGGGGGAGTCTCTGGATATGCCAAAAAGTAAAAACTGGGTACCAGAACAGCAGAACTGAAATTGTGATGCTGTGGGCCAACCCAAGGCACATACTTACCATATAATACGTAATGAGTACATGTTTATCCCCCCCCCCAAGTTTTTATCCTGGACATGTTTTTACCTCATAGAGATAGCACAACCTAGTTTTAGAGTTTCATCCACGACGTAGAATCTTCTGATGGGGCCTTATTGCGCATGCGCGAGAGAATTCACAATTGTTCTCAGCCGATTTAGCTTCTTTGCAAAATGGGTGATGCGGCAAGTTTGATTAAGTGAAATTCTGTACTGCTATTGCATAGAACCAGGGATGTTAGAGTGTGCATCTCCAGCGAATGTTAACGCATACTGCGTAGCATACGCTAACACGCACATGCACACGTTCGAATGTCCGTGGGAGAACTTTGTATTGTTCGCGTCGCAACAAGAAATCTGAAGCCAAACAGTTCACGACGCAGGGAAAATAGGAGAATGCTGTGTGAGGGGAGAGAAAATCCTGTGTTATGTGCTAAGTCTCGAAATCTAACACTCCCTATTAACTCATAACACAACTTGTTTGACGAGTGGTGTTGACAGTGAGTTGCAGTAATTCAGTCCTTTCCTTGGTTTCAGGCAGAATGCAAGATGGTGCCAGTCTGTCATGCCACCAATCAGACGACGACGACGACCAACATCAGCAGCTACGTCTATCAACCCGCCATTCCCACCATGCTCGTGCCTGTGCTAAATGTGTCAGGTGACTTTGCCAGTTCAACAGAGAAGCCAGTTTGCACATTACCTGTGGTAAGTGGAAAGTGTGAGAAGAAGTTTGGCTCATGTTCACAGAGCTTTACAAAAACTCCAGTAATTTTTACAAAATTCTGCTTGTCTGTCCCAGAACTCCTAAATCACTTTGACTTGAAGTATTCTTATAAATAAAGGCTAAATATTGGTCATGGGACTTAAAGCTGGAACTTGGACTCTTGGATATGTACTGTATACGCTGAATATTTTATGGTGGTTTTATTGTTACAAAAATTTGATAAAACAAACACGATAATTTTCACTTCCTGATATACCTGTATAGAGTCAATGCAAATGCAATAAAATTGCAAAAATAAAATCTCTTGAATTCCCTCTCTTGAACCAAAATCATGAAAATATAAAGAAATATATGGCATATACAGTATTTAGTGGAAACACTAGGGGGAGCAATATGTATTATAATTGATTAATTGTTCAATACCAGTATTTGACTTCTTTTAAGTATGTGCAACATCAAAAAGAAAAAAAAATGAAACAAGATTGTGGAATGAATAATAAGGTAAGAGAATTAAAGTTTTGTATTAGATTTTTTTCATAGGACGCCCTCTGTATTGTTAAAGGGAGAAGGCGCCAACAACTAACAGGCATAAGTTAAGAAAATATTTGAGTTCTTGCCAACCAATCAGATTGCACGTGCACCGCAGGGAGCTGACCATGCGTGACCAATGTTAGCCGCAACGTGGTAATGTATGCACTGTTTGAATTGATAAGCTCCTCCCCCTATAACTGTTTCTGCAAGTTTTGTCTGAGGGCAAAACTTACAAAGACATAAAATAAATAAACACAAATTAACTAATTTATAGGGCCTTGATGAGGGTGAATATCACACATTACCCCTTATTTAGGCTGTTTTTCTCACCATGTACCATAATTCTCACAATACTCACAATGTCATTTTATTTGTAACTTATGCCTGTTAGTTGCTGGCGCCTTCTCCCTTTAAGATCACAACCTGCTGATCTATAATTTCAACAACATGTCAGCAAAAAGGGACCAGCGGGACTCAAACCTGTTTTGGGACGGCCTCGGTTTCGGAACCTGTGGTCTGAGAGACAACACAACAGTCCTGTAATTCTCCCCTTCTCTTTCTTATCATAGGTGTATCCTCTCTGCAGTATGCTAGCCCTTCAGACCTGTCTCCTGTTTCTCCAAATCGGAGGCAGCATCAAAGCCCTTCATGATGATACTGGGACTGGTTGGCAATGCCATCGTGCTGCACTACACTCACTTTGCTGTCTTTGACTGCGCAGACCAAGAAATGTATAAAGAGTAAGAAATTTGGGGTAGATTGTCATTTTTATCTAAATCTTTACCCATGTCTTGTTTCTTAAGGCTGTGTCACACTGCGCCATCTACCCCCATCTGAACTGTTTACCTCAGCAGTGTCAGACGGTGGCCATCGTTAGACCATGGACCCTGTCCATGATTAGACTATGCAGAACGGCTATGCCGTCTGTCGAATTAAAAAGTCCAATAGACATACCCGTTTGTATGCCAGACGGAATCGTTAGACGGCACAGTTTGACAGTAGTATTAGGGAGGTTATCCAACAAATATACCAGTATCAATTTTAAATAACAGGTTGGGGTAATACTACATCCTTATATTATACAGGTACATTCTGATTTGCTGTTTTATAATGGTGTTTTCTTGTACACAAACCTGGTGCTGAGAGTGTGTCTATGTGTTAGTATTTAACTATGATGTATAGGAATTTGGGAAAAAGTAATGGAAGCCATACATTCTTGCAGATCAATATTGACCAGGAATATGCCACATTCCTGAATTTAGTGAATTTAGACTCGAATTGCAAATGGTGTATAGTTTCTGTATACATTACACAAGGAAATTATATCTTTTTATGCACAGGATAGCTCAGAAAGTGTGTACATTGCAGTTATGTAATCATAATTATAGTTCAAAGACTAAAATCGCATAGGTTTCATTTGTGTAACATTGTGTCTTACATTGAGTGCAGGACATAACCCAAGAGAAAAATTGTTTCAATTCCCGTGTTTATTACAACATTGATGTATTGTATATCATAAGTTTCATGTAATTCTGTGTGTTCTTAACTTTCTTACTCTATCTAGTTTTCCAGAACTTAGAGTTCAAGATGAATTGGAAACCTTTTTACTAAATTACATAAAAATATGAATACTGGCGATTACTGTTTTTTTTCTTTTCGTTTTTTTTTTTTTTGGGGGGGGGGGTCCGAGTGCATTATTCACCCCCTTATTAAAAGTATATTTTGTTTGTATTCCTCAGTATCATGCCCTACATTCCAACCAGAGTCCTCGTCAGTGTTCAGCTGGTCATACTTGTCATCATGTTACTATTAATAGACCATCAGGTAAGTCAGTTTGAAAATTACTTTGATGCCCATCAATATTCTCCTGTCACTCTACTTATATATGTATACAAGACTCATAGTTTATCACAAAAATTAATAATGTTAATCTTAAAGTGATAACTAGCCTATATATTCATTTTGATATATTTTCTAATGATAGCAGTTGAAAATATTGCCCTGCTGTAAAAGTGATTACTAAAACACATTTAAGTGATATACCTAATGCAACAAAATGCAAGGTGTGACAATTGGCGAGCATTCAATAAAGGACTTGTGTTTCAGTAATCTGATAGTAAGTTTGTAATGTGACAATTTTTTTTTTCAACTCCCACTGTACCAAACTACTAAGATGTATTGGGTTTGAGAAAATATTTTTGCATATTTTCGTAAAACAATATTATTTATTTAAATCAACACAGATTAGCTTTTTGGTTTTACTTAAGGCCTGGATATAGTCGACCCTCAAACTAATTGACCACGGTATTCTGGGATACACAAGAACTGAATTAGATTGAATATTTTCCATCTGTTGATCTTCCTCCCTCCTCTGTTCAGATTGAGTACACAGCCCGTCTGGGGTTCCTGTGGCAGATGAAGTACCGAGTTGAGAGGGAGGAAGTGGAGACGATGGAATCACTCAACAAGGTGTTACTGGAGAACATGCTGCCCAGCCATGTGGCACAGCACTTCGTCAAACAGAGGATGAAAAGTGATGTAAGTTACTGCCAAACTCCGCGAAATCTATTCATAACAAACTATTTTTCTTGTAATAGTTTTGTCTTTTCATGCAAATTAAAAGGCTGCTAAACACTGCACAATGTAACTGTTAGCAGGGTTCTCAGCAAAATCAGGGAAAACTTGGAATAAGAATTCCACTTTTTCCACTCATTGATAAGTCAGGAATTGAGAAAAGCCCTTTGAATCAGTGAAAAATCAGGGAACATTTTGTCCAGTGATCCGATTTTCTCCACTCATGTCCTTACCATGGACATAAAACAAGAAAAAATAGGCAAAGCAAGAAATAGGTCAAAGTAATGATCCCTGAATTGCTAACTTCCATCAGGGAAAATTCAGGGAATTTTGTTTCAATGAATTGCTGGGAACCTGCATTAGTGATGACTGAAAATCATTAATTTTGTGATGTGTAAGGATTTTCAACGTGACGGTTTTAGCAGAGTTAAAACATATAAATTTCAGTATTTTGCAACACATGAGGTCCATTACAGCAATCAAGTGTATTTGCTTTTAAACAGTCACTAGAAGATAATTAAGTGTAATGACTGTGTATCAACAACAACTCCGGACGACTACTGACAAAATTATTGTGATGCTGACTGTCACATTGTGCAGTGTATAGCCACCTTAAAGGCAGTCTATAGTTTTCATACATAGTGAAAAACAATTTTTTTCTCTCTTTTTTTGCATTGTTTAGAAAGACCTGTACCATCTGCTTATACCCTGAAAGTTACATGCTTTGAAACGCTTCCATTATTTGATAAATTGGTGAAATATAGAAGTCGGGTGAAGGGGGCAAAACTTGAACCAACCAATCACCATAATCTATCATCATTGTAGGTTTAACTCTTGTCATAGTATCACATACATATGTGTATATTGTCTATTTCTCTTCTTCCATGGCAATGTGTAGTCTGCATAAATTTGCATATCATTAATGCCAAACAAATATGGTGCTCCATCATGCTTGTCACGAAGCAATCACTAGCATATAAAGGAACTGGTTATGTTTGGTACATGATTTGTCATTCACAAAAATGGATTATGTAATTATCTTTGTGTATCATGGCCATGTGTAAGATAAGAGATCCTTTTCTCCTAATGTATTCTGCCAGTTAAAGATGCAGTAATAGCAATCAGATGGACAGAATTACGAAAATAAATGAGTTTTCAAAGCTTTTAAAAGTGTTTACTGAGATGGATTTTAACAGTGGGAGGTTATCATGTAATGGAAACAGTAATAACTGATAATAATCTGTTCAATTAATTATTTCTTTCTCTCTTTTGTATTTATTTGTTTGTGAACTGTGGAAATGCAAAGAAGACTTAGTGATAAAACAATCATAAATGTCATCGTATTTCTTGAAGGATTATCATTCAACACTGGAGCAGTTAATCTCACAATTTCATACACATTTTTTTAAAGAGTAGTGTATATCAAAACATACAAATGTAGTGTTACAATTATGTGTAATATGATTAATCATGTATTTATAATTATATTCTGAAATATGGATAGAAATAGTGTACAGTGCAATGTGTTCTAACAAAAAGCAATGTGGCTGATGTTTTGCAGTTGTCATATACTGTATTGTGATCTTGTCCAATACAAATCTCGGCTGTTAACCATAATCGTAAAAAAAATGCTCTGTGTACAAAAAGCTGATACTAACACGGGTCAAACCCCACCGCTTATTCCAACAGTATATGCCAGACCCAACACCAATATGGAAATCAGGCTTATTAGGCAATAATGGAGATGTGAGTTATTGTATATACCAGTGTTTGCAAGATTATGAAGCTTCATTGTAGTCAAGGGACCATAATGTATCTCTATCCCAGTTGAAAATTTTACATAAATACTGATCTGTGCCATTCCAAGCTGTATGTTACCTGGATTTTGTGATATGCACTGCTTCACTTGCCATTCTTTAAACAAAAAGTCCTGATCAGTATTACAATATTCTAACCAAAAAAGTAAATAATAATGGGATATATTCCTGCCAGCCGAATATAGCTCCTCTGAAGCTTCATAATTACGGTCCCCCTCTACTTTTCACCCATTTTTTATGAAACTCATTTTTGCTGGCATTCAAGAACTTCGATATTTTGTGTGCACTGCTGAATGTTTTGATATCAATTCCAACTGCGTTTTGTGGAAATAGCTGGCAAATACTTTAAGCATGTTTTTATGTCACTGTTTTTTCTGTCACCAAGCACTATAACCTCTCTATCTTGTTAATTGCACAAACACATATGTTTCTTTTCAGCTGTATTTCTGTATAATGCATACATCGCATCACTTTTTAGAATCCCAATTTGCTTGTCCTCCCATAGCAATATATGGACAAAATTTGTTGTTGTCTCTGTGAAATTCCATCAAGCTTGTTTAGTGTGTAGAGTATTAACTGGAAAGCTTGCAGTTGTTTGAATGGCACATTCTAGCAATTCACAACTTACATGCAGATTGCTCTTACAGTTCGAACTCGATTAACCGGCTACGTTGGGACCAGCAGCCATCTGGATAAGTGATATGGCCGGATAAGAGAGATAATGTACAAACACAGTATAGGGGGGAGGTACACATGCCATAAGTTGTTGTACAAACAACCCAAAGACCATGCACAATGCAACAGATCTCCCACATGTGACACAATATTTACTGTCCCTGATAACCAGCATGTTTCTGTGTACACTTCTGATAAAGGTGTATCAATTACACGTAATGACTGATAAGCCCATTGTCCGGATAACAGAGATCTCTGTATAATCGATGGCCGTATAACTGAGGCCGAACTGTATCTGTAATCTTGATTTGATGCCAAATTATGAAATGTGTTACTGAAAAATGTCAACAAGGAGTCTAAGAGCAAAGACCAATGCACAAATCTAAACTAGGTTTTAGTAGTACCATCCAATAGTCCATAATTTAAGGCAAATTGCTGTAATTCTTTCCACTTGCATTCCTTCTTGCAGAATTCATCACTGTTCCATCCACGTTTATATACTACACTCACTCACAATGAATGCCGGTCTTGTTTTTTGTTGATTTGCAAGTAGAAAATTGTTCTTAGCACCTTGAGTTGTGAATCCAAGCCTACTACCACCCTGTACATACTATCAAGAAAACTATGTGTGTGTGGTGTACCGTAATCTAGCTGAAGAAGATGCCAAGTAATAATGAGTAAACTATAGACCTGCTGAGTTTCAAGAACATATACTATGCCATAGCTGGGGGCTTCTAGAGCACACACAAAATGATGATGCAGTAACCCAAGTTTACAGTAGTCTGAACAAAAGAAATGCATGGATAAAGATAATCAACTTTTGTTGTACTTGTGGATGTAACCCCCCCCCCCCCCCCCCCCCCCGCCCAAGCAACCCACACTTTTGGAGGAAAAAGAGATATCTCGTTCTCAAAATGGAATAGGTCTATTCAGGAGGAAACCATATAGCTCATTTATCTGGCAAATTGACCAATGACAATTTACCAAGGACAGATCACTCAACCTCCGTGTTCAAATGGACCAACTGCCCCAGAGACTTCCTTTACAAAAGTTTGAACAACTTAATCATGAAGAGAGTATATCAATATTGACTATGTTTACATTTTGAAGATGTTTTTGTGCGTTAAGTATCTGGGTAGGGGATTGTCACTCATAGAGTGTAGTGGTACCCCTGTTTTTTAAGTATAACAAAATTGGACCCTAAATGGTGTTATCATTGGTATAAACGTCTTCCCATATTTTGCGTCATTGGTGTAATACAAGAAAAAAACAGTACCTGTTTCTCAAAACCATCTTTGACGTTATAGTGTCAAAAGCTGATCATTTTCCATATTTGTGTACCAACATGCACAGGCAGTAAGCAATATCCTGAGTGAACCCCTCCTACCTCCATATGTTAACATCTTACTCGGATAATCCCTTTTGTGTCACATGCGGTAGTTGTTTCCATTCAATTGCAAGTTACAATATGCTTTGTAGATTTTTTGTTAATTTCTGAATTATTGTGGCTGTTACCTTGACAAAATAAACATACCTGATTTTTTAATGTAACAATCATTATTTCTTTTTTCAAAAAACCTGCTTTGTGTTCCAAAACTTAAAGATCATCAAAGAATGAAGAACAAAAGTGAGATATTCATGTCACAACCACTTTCAACTAATTGTTTTGATGAACTAGATGAATTCTCGGCTGCGTGCAGCCGGTGGGTATGCCTCAGCAACCCCGTCCAATTCCAAAATTGAAATGTTCGGGGCCTCATGACCTTTGACCGTTCAACTCTGAAATCTCATCAATTCATCAGTGCCCCATAACACATACATGTACTTCACCCAAGTCACATTAATATCCGATAAGACGTTCTCAAGTTACTGTGGTAAAAACACCAAGTATGGAGCCTCGTGACCTTTGACCTTCAACCTTTCAACCTCAAAATCTGAACACTTCATTGGTGCCTTATAAAACTTACTTCACCCAAGTTACATCAATATCCAATAAGCTGTTCTCACGTTAACGTGGTAAAGACAATAAGAATGGGGCCTCGTGACCTTCGACCTTTGACCTTTTGACCCTGAAATCTGATCACTTCATTGGTGCCTTATACTACATACTTCACCCAAGTTACATCAAAATCTGACAAGCCATTCTCAAGTTATCGTGGTAACGAGCCCAAATCAGACATATTTTAGGCCCTGTGACCTTGACCTTTGACCTTTCAACCCCAAAATCTAATCAGTTCATTGTTGCCTTATAGTGCATACTTCACCCATGTTACATCAAAATCAGACGAGCCATTCTTAAGTTATTGTGGTAACGAGCCCAAATCGGACATGTTTTAGGCCCTGTGACCTTTGACCTTTCAACCCCAAAATCTAATCAGTTCATTGTTGCCCCATGGTACATACTTGGACCTAGTTACATCAAAATCTGATCAGCCGGTCTTAAGTTATCGCGGTAACGAGAACCGGTAACGGACGGACGGACGGACAACCCGAAAACATAATGCCTCCGGCAACTTTGTTGCGGAGGCATAAAAATTTTGACACATAAAAGGATGCTGTATCTATTATAGCTTCTGCATGAAAATTGCCGTCAGCAAAACAATTTGCTTTAGTTTTCCCCACCAAGGTGGCACTATTGCACTCAGTGTGGCATGTTTTGCATATGTTGTTTGTTGCTTGCTTTGTTTTCAGAAAATTTGGTTTCATATCAGAGTGTGGAGTACTTTCAATAGCAATAATCAAGAGATTATTGTATATTTTTCATAGTGTTATATCATCATGCTGAAATGTTTCTACTGTAGTGTGTTGTAGATAGATCTACTAGAGGTCCAGTCTTAGTAGTCATTAAGTATGTTTCACATGTGTCCAATGTTTCTTTTGAGGGTGACTAAACTGAGCCAGTTCAGTTCAGTAGTAGTATTTCAGAATTCATCCACTGGTCTATTAATACTAATTTGCAAAAGATAAGTACCTAAACTTTGTCATGTACCAAGAATGCATATGGTACACTTTTGTAAATAAATTATCAAACATGATAAACATCCATACAGGGTTAAAGTCTGATGGCAGACTGGTAATTTTGGTATAGGCTATGCAAAAATTCAATTCAAAATCTAATAGATAAATAATTCCACCACTTCTATACTGTGCAAATGGTATTTTTTTCTGTATACCAGTGTATTTACAGAAAGTAATTTTTCAGACATGGAAATGAGAGCCACTGCCCAAAGAGCTACATGTAGCAAGTTTCACTGATTTTGCAGGATATTTCCTACAAATCTGACGATCTTTCCACATCTTGACCACAAAAATTTGAATAATTCTCTGATTAACATAATATTTTTTTATATATATGTATACATGTTGTGCATATACTTGGTCAATATATCTGTTGATTGCTATTTGAAATATTCCTGATTGAAACAAGTGAGGTTGGCATCACTGAGCTTAAAGGCAGGGTGTCTCTTTTGCATGTGTGAAAATTAACATTGTGTAAATATACTGGTATACACTTGATTTTTTTTTTTTCGGGGGGGGGGGAAGATATGAGTGATTGATATGTAAATTGCGTGCTTGTTGTGATGTGTTCTTTTCTACATTCTGTAGTCATAGAAGCAAGTTTAGGGTAGAAAAGTATGACAGAGGTACCCAATTTGAAATCTTGCACCTGACCTTTTTGTCAATCATCAAGACTGGGCAATGCCGGTGTGATTGTGGCCTGCTAGATGTTAAAAAATATTAATAAATACATGTACTTCTAATGATATCTAATTATCTGCCGTTGCATTGGCTGTGATATTATACAGACATAATAATACAATATGCTTCAAGTGGCAAGACAGCTTGCCTATGCCAGTCAAAGACGTAGAGAAATGATACACAAAATATCAACTGCCACTTTAATTGCAATGATAACCTTGATCTTCTAATTTGGCAAAATGGATTCTACCATCCACATTTTAGTTCAGACAAATGGAAGGATAGAGGGATGTTATTAACTTTGTGATTTTCATAAATTGTAGCCCACCCCACTCCCCCTCTCATGTATGAGTGATATCTTAAAATAGTGCATGATGGAAATATGAAACCAGAAGAATACTCCATTCAGCTATGGGGTGTATTTATGTACTTCTGATTTGTTTTCCTCTCTCTCTCTCTTTCGAAATACAGGAATTATACCATCAGTCATACAACCTAATAGCTGTCATGTTTGCATCTATACCAAACTTCAAAGAGTTTTATACAGAAACAGATGTCAATAATGAAGGGTTGGAGTGTCTGAGACTTCTGAATGAAATTATTGCTGATTTTGATGAGGTAAACATGTTGAAATTTGTCTCAACAAGTTACAACTTATTTAGTAGAACAAATGTAGAGGGGAAAAAACATATTGAAAAATTATTGACTGTATGTTTGGGGTATATTGTCAAATATGTTACTGTTACAGTATGAATTTTAATAAATTGATTAATGGTGATGTGCCCTTTTATCTACAGGTAGCACACCTAATGAAATATTCTAACCATCTGTGTAAGTTAGGAGGTGAAGGTGAATTTGTTACTTTTCGAAAGACTCTTTATCTTAAAGGTTAGTGACATGATTGGGAACACTTGAAAATGCCTCAAGAACCAAATGAGTTGAAATATATACCAACTATACACTAGCAGGAGTGGATCTCCCACCTGGGAGGATTTGTCTGTAATTTGTTTACTTCAGGAGAATCAAGCATAAACATAGGAGTATCTTAATTTTATCCGGGGACGATAAAAATAAGCCCCATAGAGAGCCACACAGCAGGTTTCCGTGCTAACGAGCTGATATTGACATTGTTCATTTTAGAATGAGTCAACGTTTGACAACAAGATTTTCACAGGAGAATCCTTGCTATAGTTTACTTGATTCTAGAGTAGTTTCAGCCCAAGTTGAGGACTACCCCCAATCATGTCATTTACCTTTAATGTCATGTTTGTTGCAAAAGGAGTAACATAGTTTTGACTTGCTGAAAAAAAAATTCTGTAACCAACAATTTGAAAGAAAAAATGGGGGGGGGGGAGTGAGATACAAGATACAAGATAATGTATTGTTACATATATAAAACACATACATAAAATTTGGCTTTGGAAGAACATAATAAACTTTGCCTCAAGGCTGTGAAATTTTTCATTAATGATCGTATATTACATTCTTCACCAGTTACTATCAAAACCAAAGTACAGCTGCGTGGAGAAGATCAAAACTATCGGTAGCACGTACATGACGGCAGCCGGTCTACAGCAACCAGAGACAGGTGTGGCCACTAAACAGTCCCTGTACTACGTGGGAGTCCTGACAGAGTTCGCCATGGCCCTGCAAGACAAACTGGAGCAACTCAACAAGCAAGCATTTAATGATTTCAAATTAAGAATAGGTGAGTGAATTTGACCTGGACCCTCTGCTTGGTGTATGAGAAAAGTTTGACTTTCTTGTCCACTATATCAAAGAAGAATATGACACTTGATCTTATGAATAATGAAATTTCAAAATATATTTTGATTTTGTAGCATTGCTACTTCAAATTTATTATAGATTTTTGTAGGATTTGCAACCACGGATACTTGGGACGTATGGCATGGAGATGTGACTTAATTAAGACCATACAGTTTTATGTATTGAGGAAAAAGGGGGTGGGGAAATTAGTTGAAGACAACACACACAGAATTTCACTAAAATTAGGCTATGATACAACAGTAACTATATTTGTAGAAAATACCAAAATGAAAAGAAAAGCAACTTTTTTTCAGGATAACTAACTTTAAACATCATATTAGACATTGCTTGTCCCAGCCTGCAGATACACGAAGACACTGCATATCCATAAATACTGTAATTCCTTTTAAATAATGAGAGGTTTATGTATTCCAGTCATGTTTTAAATCTCTATCAAAGAAAAATACAGATTTTGACTTTGATAACATTGAAGAATACAAACTTTGACCTTATAAAAAGGGGTGATTGCTTTAAAATATGACTTATTTTGCCAATGTTTTCCAAACCCAGTTGAGATTAGATATATTGATATAATCTCTTGTTTGACCTAAGTTTGACCTGTACCTCCCTGGGGAAAAATATCTTGTACCTTTACCTTAAATTTACCTCTCATAATATCACTATTCCTCATATTTCTCATCTACTTACAGAGAGGATGCAAAAATATGCTGTTTTAGTCGGCCCCCCCCCCCCCCCCCCCGCTTGTCAGAAATGTTTGCTGGCAATTTGGCAGGTTAGAATTTTTTTGGCTGGCAATAATTGGTTTTTAGTCCCCCCCCCCCCCCCCCCGCGCTTGTCAGAAATTTGTTTGGCTGGCAATTTGGCAGGTTAGAAAAATTTTGGCTGGCAAAATATGTTTTAGTCGGGCCCGCCCCCCCCCCCCCTCCGCTTGTCAGAAATGTTTTTTGGCTGGCAATTTGGCAGGTTAGAATTTTTTTGGCTGGCAAAATATGGTTTTAGTCCCCCCCCCCCCCCCCCCGCCGCTTGTCAGAAATTGTTTGGCTGGCAATTTGGCAGTGTTAGAAAATTTTGGCTGGCAAAATATGGTTTGGGCAGGTTTCTGCATGTGATGTCCCCCCTACATTTGAAAATGGATTTGCGCCCATGAGTTGTGGTGGGCGGGGAAGGGGGATGCTTAGGACTGCTAGCAAGGACAGGTAAAGTCAGGGCGGGGCACCAGGGGTCAGGGACTGCTTACACCACTGAAATCATGTTTTTTTTCATGAAATTTTGGCCTTGGCTGGCGCCACCCTTGTGTAAAGTGATCATTATGCAACAGATTGGTTGGGAATGTCCAAAATTTCGTGTGCCCCAGGTGCCCCCACAAAATTATGAAGGAAGCTAAAAAGGGGGGGGGGGGTGTCATTCGGTAAAATTCATGCATTTTTTTGTCAAAAGGGCCAAGAGGGTGTTTGAAATGTCAAGTAACTACGAAAACGTAAATGTTGATTTTTCTTAGCAATAAGAGGGGCAATACGAGAGGGATACAACGGAATAAGGGGCTGGGGAGGGGGTTGGCGGATTTGGCGACTATATTGGGAGATTGGGAGGATATGGGGATCCCCCCCAAACAAAACAAAATGACGTGAACGAGGTGCGTGGTGCAGCTTCATCGGCG
>JZLH01S0424895.1:34580-51459 GCA_001188425.1 Eucidaris tribuloides
ATAGATGAAAAAAAGAAAGCGCACCAAACCTGGTGCAGCCTGACGCATTTTTTGAGGCGTAGGCCGGAGAGAGCATGTGGACGTAGCCCCGTAGCCGGCGAGACCGTCGCCTGCTGGGTATAACGTACATACTAACTGAACGACAGTGTTCCTATCACTCTTTGGCTGTAAGGATAAAAAGTCGAGCCGTTACGCTTTCAATTAGCTAATCGTCGTTGTATTTTTTGCGAGAAACATTGCTGGAAACATAATTAATCGCGTCGCTGGAAGAACTAACGGTCAGCAAACAGTCAACTAGGGGCTGGCTGTGTTGCTGTGTAACCAGGAGATCCGGCCCTGCGGCCCGGAGCTCCTGGTTATATAGTGGCTGTATTGTGTCCATCACCATCGTCGAAGGAATGTGAAGGGGCTCTGACAGGTGGTTGTGGTGGGCGGGGAAGGGGCAAGGACGAAGCGCCGATGAAGCTAGTATTCATTAATTTCAAGAAATTCTGATGGAATGCATGTAAATTTGTTTATTCTATGACAGATACTATCATATAGCTAATTAAGCTATCAAACATTTTATGTCATTTTTATTCCTTATATTACCAGGTATAAACCATGGGCCCATTGTGGCTGGTGTGATAGGGGCACGCAAGCCACAGTATGACATCTGGGGGAACACAGTCAATGTAGCTAGCAGAATGGATACAACTGGTGTCATTGGAGAAATTCAGGTAAGGAAATTAGAAAAAGAAATCTTCTTGATAACTTATCAAATCTAATTTTTACCAGCTGCCCATGTGACATACATAAAGCATGAGAAACTTTCACACTTTCACATAGGGAGCACTTGTTTGATTATATCAGCAATTCTTTTTTGTAGGAGTGTTGAAACACCTTTGTCTAGATTCTTGCAGCTTATACAACACACCATCTTTTATTCGTATCCGGACAAACCTTCTGGACAACCACCCTCTGGGACAATTACCCCCCAGGACAACTACCCCCAAGGTCAACAACCCTCTTGGACGACTACCCCCAGACAAGTACCCCAGACAACTAAACCCCAAGATTATACCCCCCCCCTCCTTTACATCTACCCCCTAGGACAGTCCTAGATGTTACCTGGTTACCCTGGAGTTTGCAACTCTACGAGTATAATTGTGACAGATCACATATAACACTGCAAATATAATCTGCTTTCGCACAATATCCAAGGGAATGGAAACCTAATAGAATTCTTTTCTTATATTTGACCAGCACCTCACTTTAAACATTCCAGAGAAATGTGTCAATCATTCTAACTACTTTTCTGGACTTTTGTCTTAAACCAACAGGTAACAGAAGAGACTGCCAATGTTTTGATGGAGCTTGGCTTCACCTGCGAGACGCGAGGCTACGTCTCCGTCAAGGGCAAGGGCAAGCTAAAGACGTACCTCGTGCGCCGGATGAGCCGTTCCATTTCACAGTCCGCGAATCTCAGCTCCGTCTACTCATGACGATTGGATTGGTTGCCAGGCAACAAGGACAAACAAATCGTGACGACGGGATTTAATTCTAGTATTTGATCGAGGCTTCTGTATTATGCCATGACATGCCAGTAAAGTACTGATCAGTGGTTTGGGCAACTTTTTGTGACAAGCCAAGTGCAGTTCATCGCTCATTAACCTGTTCTCTGTGGGGTCGGGATGTGCCTGTATTAATTCTATGGGAATTACAGAATCTTGGAGGCAAAGGGTTAAGATGCATCAACTGTGTTAAACTGGCAATGTGCAGCAGCTAATTGGTGAATTTTGCAAGCTGCTTGATGTTCCTGTTGCAGCGGCGTCGTGGCGTGGTGAAATTATCTATCAAATATTAACACTGGGAGCTGAAGATTTTAGAACTTGTGGAATTTGTTGGTTTGAAAAAAAACCAATGATGGTTTTATGGCATTTATTCCAAGGAATTCTCGTTATTACCATAGTTTGATTTGATGACAAATATCAAATGATTTTATGCACTGAGGTTGACATTTTTATATTTGAATGCAATTCTTGACATGGTTAACATCCACCTCAAAAGGAAACGAGGGATTACAAAAACTACTGTTGAGTGTGTTATAATTATATTCAACACATGTGAGTTTATCCATCATTGCAGTATGGAGGTTGAAGATCTGGAGAAATCAGAAATGGGAATTTGAACATTTGCTGAATTTCTTCATCTGAACCAGAGTCTTTTAGACACCTCCAGAGGACTGGGAATAGTTTTAACTGGAAATGTCAACTGGTGTCAAGTGGGACCAGTTCTCAACTAGTTTCAACTGAGACCAGTTGTTAACTGGTTAAAACTTGATCCAGAAGTCTATTGGTTCAACAGAAGCAAGTTATCTATTGATGTCATCTTTAAACACCAATTCAACTGGAAACAACTATCAGTTTGTGATATTGATCTGATCTTTCTGTTGGTTTTGAGTGGTACTTGTTGCAAATTGAATTCAATTGGAAATTTCAAAATGTTTCAACTGGCATATTATTTGGTTGGACATAATTTCAACTGGTTTCAAGTTAAAACAATTGGGTCTATTTTAATATCAGATGAAACCAGTTGAAATTTCCAACTGGTTTCAATTGGTATCAGCTGTTTTTCACCCTCGGGAAGACAACAGAAATGTCTTCATTTGGTATGTTTCCACTACAAACCAAGTAAAACTCAGAATTTTCTACCTGGAATAAAATTTCAGTCATAGCAGCTACATGTACGTATGTACAGCTGGTGAGATTCGCAGCATATATATATAGGAGCCAACTCAGCTAAGAAAGCAAACAATACTGGAAATAACCACCTCTAAAGATGAGTACAATAAACCAACCAACAAAGTGATAGTTTTTTTGTGTGTAATGACGCTGAAACACTAGTAATATGACAGAAAGACCCCCAAAATAAATTTTGAAATTCTGTGGAAACATGCCAATTGTGTTAATTGCTGGAGCTAACATGGTTTCAGAACAAGTCCTAGATTATTTGGAATGTATGGTATTGATCTAGCATCAATGCATTGACAGAATTTATATGGGGTTTTGAACCCAGAACCTTTTTCCTCTAAATCTGTTACAATGAATACCACAACTGTGATTGTCAATGTTAATATTGTACCAATATGGCATCTGTGGTAAGAGTAACATTTCAAAATTTCATGTAGAGGGGTTTGGATCCAAATCAAATTTTCTGTGATTTTACACGTTAAACAGATCACAAAATCCTTCATAGATTGTGTTCATGATTTGCAGCACGGCCAGAATGAGTTTATCGATCAAATAAGCTGAAATCATTTACAATGTACAGATTCACATATATCTTAACCTCTCACAAAAGCATTGGGGCTGAAAAACCAGGTTTCGTAGAAATCTGGACTGATGAAATTCATCAACTGTCCTAATAACGCTTACTAAATTTGAATTTTATACGGCTGTTAAACTAGTCTGACTGCCAGAACTGATTTATGCATCATCTAGTGAAACTGAATACCTGCTGATCCAGCTTACAAGGTCACACCAGTGCAGTTGGGTGATTGTCAAGCAATCTTTGTTAAGGTTGGACTCTAGCAAATTCAAATCAGTAAGTGAATGCTACATCCAGTGTCTAAAAACCTAGACTAACATTACAAAATAGAACTAGAACTACGGCCCAATTTCAAATTATTCATCGTTTATATTTCAAGAACTTAATATCGTTGGAATCCCAAATTTTAAACACTGAATTTTATGTAAAGTTCATAAATTAGATAAAATCTCACCAAAAATGGTTGGGTCAAATCAAAAGCACAAAATGAAAGTTTGATCAGTTTGTACTTTCAATTCATTTAGGATTTGGGAATGTAACTTACTGTCAGAAATTGTGTTCTTAAGCAAACTGATGTCTTTTGTGTCCAGTCATGTTTCATTTGTCAAAAGAATACACTTCACTATGTTAATTTATTAAAGCTCCGATGAACAAAATATGAACATTTATCTGCATATTTGGAATAGATTACTGATGTTAATTATTGAAAAACTATCAATATTTGCTATATAAAGTATATATGTATAAAAGACTTGTGTATAAATATCAGAATGGATACTGTGAAAACATTGACATAAAATGACAGATGTGATGTTAAGTGCTTCTCATACAAAAAGTGTACTTGCAACAGTAGCTGAACAGTGATTTTAATACTCTCTTTATCAAATGTTTTAGTTCTGACTTTTCTCTTTGCCAGTGATTTTCTGATAATAGAAGCATTAGATGGAATAGTAGGAGGAAAAGGAAACATTAAAAGGCCTATTTTCCTGCATTTCTGTGGCTTAAAATGATGTGAAGTATCAAAAGTGTTATTAAAGATATAAAAGAATGTTTGTGGAGCTGGTCATAAGCAACGACTTTTATTGTGTTCAAACTTTTGTGCCAGTAAGAATATATTCCATGTATAAACATTCACGACCAACATATTTATTTTTTACTGTTCAAAGATAGGACTTGCAATGTTCTACATGTATGTGCACAAAATACATATCAAATCATGAAATTGTAAAGTTTAAAAGAGGTACTTTAAAATGAAATGTCATTATCTGCAAGAATCTTTGATTATTACAAGATCGGTGTAATCAAGTAAGTTACGAATGTAAAGTTCATATTACACGCAAGTCCATTTAGCTCTGAAATAGAACTTTGTAAAGAAAATTGATAATTTATGGAATATTGTTACTTTTCTGTGGTTCTTGTAGTTATTGCCATGTGATATGGCACAACAGAAATATTTCCAAAACCTTTCACTTGTGTAATAGACATGACACATATGGATTATATGAATCATACTTCAATATTTGTTTTTCATTTTGAATTATGAATGTAAGTTTGTATTCATGTTATATTTATACAAGGTCTGTGCTGTAGCTCAAAGAAAACAAAATATTTATTCTTGAAATATCTTCATTTTAATACATTACAAGAGGCTGTGTCAACTTTTATGCGACATATATATGAGGTAGTAACAATGATAACATAAAATCAGTGCCATATATCCATGTTCTACATGGATTATATATTTTGCATCAGATGTTGAAATGTCTCTTGTACATTGTCTAGTGTATGTGATTCAATAATGGAGATCACTCCTTGATGCAAATTTTTGGCTTTCATTTTCAGGAGGGAGGAGGATAATACAAGAAATTCAGTTGTGTTTTAAAAGTGGTGTATTTCGGCAGTATTCCTAATTTGTCTGGATGTGTGATGTCTGAATATTAGGTGGGTGCTGGCATAATAATGACTACAAATTACCTATACTTAAATTGAGCGGTAATTCCTAAGCAGTAGTATTTCATTTGATAAGGTACATGAATGTGTCAACTCTGTCTAGTAATTAGCAGATTAATTTACATAAATTTGTTTTGATGTCTGTATGCAATTAAATGTATGCAACTGAGTAAGAGATTTTTACGGTTCAGCATGTTCAACACGAGATATTTCTTGAGAAGTTTCTTTCTCGAGTAAGTGGATTCCTCAAAAGTACCCTTGAAAAAGACAGTATCTCAAAGTCCTTTTAGGGTCTCCAATTTTCCTAGAATAAATTTCTCAAGAAACATCTTTTTACACATGGTGAACCATCAACACCTTTTACCCAGTTGCCTACCTCTACACCATGCCAACTCCTTTCTTCAAGCATCATTTGAAATTGGTGTACATGTATGCCAGTATCTCGATAACATGTGCAGTTTAGTTTCAAACCTGTAAAAGCTAGGAAATTGGGGAATGTGTTCACTAAATCACTCACTGTACACAATAACTATTTTTTTTCTGGAAACTTCTGAAATCATTTTAAATATTTATTTTGGACCCCAAACAAGGGGTTAGTGCAGTAGGGAAGTGCTTACTGCATATTTAGTTATTTACTTTTTGTCTGATTTCATGAATGACTCATCACAAAAATGAGAACACATTGTCTTTTGTGTATCACCTACATGCGAAATACATGCGTATGTACGAATTTAACGTTGGCACAAACACACTTAAATCAATTATTTGTTCAAATTGTAAACACAAACACTAAATTTATACACTAAATGACACAGTCAATTGACCTTTCCCCTTTCAGAAAGTGCAATATACATGTAAATTTTGTGCTGGGTTTGTATAAAAAATTAATATATTACCTGTCAAGCACTTGTACTCCAAAGCCTCAATTTGCCATACAGTACCCTTAATATATAGCCAATTCTTGAACACTGCAGATAGGAAAAATTTCCTTATGCTACAATATGCCCTAATTTCATTAACCACTCAAAAGAAATGCAGCAAAGTGTTTTATTTTGCACCTTATTTTGTAGAGTTGATTACAAGTATTTGATTGAATGCATGTATGTATGTTTCAGAAATTATAGTTATTTGATCTTTGAGCAAATGTTGGGTTTTCTATGCAAATAAAGCAATAAACTGAAGTAGTACACATTACACAAGTTATTTGTTTTAGTGTCGTTTGGTTTTATTTGATAATGGTGGTGATTTTTGTTGATTCTTGCAGTGTTGTATTAAAGCACATGTATAGTTTTGGTCGATTTTTGACAAATTTTTTGTTAATCTTTTACAAAGTATTCTTTTGTCACTCCAGACGTCAAAAAACATTACACCTAATGAAAATTGTTTACAGTAACAAATTGTGATGTTTAAATCATAGGAGAACACCTAGTGGTATGTGCATTACCTATGGGAAATGTTGGGGTCTCCCCCCCCCCAAACACTTTGAGTAATTTCTCAAAAATAGGAGAATTTCAGAGTGAGCAATTTCCAGGGCAATGATAGATCATAAAGGTGTATCTAAAAAACGTAATTGCAAAGAATTTCATGTTTTACCATTTACCAAAACTATACCTTGGCTTTAAAATCATGAAATGTACTTTTAAGGGCCAGGGCTCATACAATCAAAACTCGACAATAGGCAATATATCCACTGTCATCACTGTTTTAACCTTCCAAAGCTCAGCAAAATTACATGTACACATATATCATCATGGCTGACAGAAGGGCATTAGCATGTGCTCTAAACAGAAGGGCGTTTACTGTAAATTGCCTCTAACTTGAAAACCACTGGATTATTTCATATAAAATCAAAACATTTTTATCTTCTCAGGACCTTCTGTCAGTCTTTTGAGTACAATAGTGCAATTATCAAATTTAGCCAATGGTTTTCAAATCATAGGCAATTTTTACTGTCTCCCCCCCCCCCCCCCCGGCATTTTCTTTCAATGAGCACCTAGACCATCTGGAATTTCACCTTCAAACTTCACAACTTTTTCCTCTCAAGTCTCCTGAATGTTTTCACCCCCGAATGGACAAAACTTGAACCAATGTCCAGTTTCTTGCAGATTTCATCAGCAAAGCGAGTCCCAGCACATTAATGTTCCTCACAGTAAAGCATCTGTAAGCCATCATGAATGTTATAAGTCAACTGTCGGCTTGCTCTTGAATTTCTTGGCGGATGTCATGCCCATCCGGAGACAGAAGTGGTTGCCATAGATAGTGACGGTGAATTGATATGTCACACTTATCTCCACAGTGGTCAGGCTTCCTGCCGATTTTGTCAGTGGAGAGTTTCTGTCACATTAATGTTCCTCACAATAAAGTGTCTCCACCCATCATGACTGTCATAAGTCAACTGTCGGCTTGCTCTTGAATTTCTTGGCCGATCTCATGCCCGTCCTGAGACAAAAGTGGTTACCATAGATGGTGACGGCGAATTGATCCACAGTGAACATGAACCAGCATTGACTCTTTGGTATGGCTACAGAAAACAAAAGAAAACAAACTTATATTACTTTGAAAGAGGCACAAATTTGTCAAAGATTGATGAACACAGGCACACCTCACATGACAGTCACATTTATCACATGGAATGACTTCGACAATATTACATAAAGGGACATGGTAGGATTGGAAAAAGTCCTTACTTTGGAATAAAACTACTCTGGAATAAGTACATTGTTCAATGCTTCTACAGTCTAAATTTCATGGTCAAATGTCCATTACTTTTGAAATAATCACCATCATTACTCATTGTGACTGGCCAATTTGTTGTGTAGCTTTGTATGGGATCAATTTCTATCAGGGCACCAGATTAATTCAATACTGGTAAATTCATGCTTTGTTTCTCCACAAGTTAACAAATTTAAGACAAATCCTTCACGCCAGGAGATACACTCCAGCTGGTGTATACATTGTATATGTGAAACCTATGTAGTTCTTGAGGCATCATCTGCTAATCATGTCAATGACCTTTGAAACGCAAGATTTCTCCACTTACTTTTGAGTTGGTTGTCTTTGGTGATGATCTTGAAGACGTTCTTAGTTTCCTGCAGCAAAATGCCAGATGTACCCACATACGATGGGCACTTTGACCGTGTAACTACAAGGAGAATACAGATACTGGTGGTAATGATACAGTATATAGGACTCTCAATACAAATAAAGGTCACCTAATTTACTCAAATTCCCAAATTCCATGCCCAGTGGCTAGTAGTTACAATGCTTACTACGATGACAGCTTGTCCAAGGTTAGAGCAAAGCTTGGCTGACAAAGTAACACTATATCATGAATTTGATAGCAAGCAAAACATTTCAAATGAATCCCAACACAGCAATAACTAGTCAATGATTTGTCTCTCATTTGTACATTTGCAGAAATTTATGTGAAATATAATGCTTGCAAAAAACTTCAATTTCACATACCATCATGAGGTTGTTCTGTGTTGTAACCTACTTTTGAAAATGCCTTAAGTGTGTGAAGTGAGTATAGTGTTATAATTGAATGATATTTAACATTGCACTCATGAAAGACAAACAAAGAGAAAATTACTTTTCATGCAATATGTACCTGGTTGAGAATACAGAAATGGCTTATTTTTAACAAGTTTGGCAAGAACATCAGGCTTCTACAAATAAAGAAAATTGCAATGTGAAATTCACAAATAGCAACCCCAAATTCCATACATCATAAAATCATCTGGTATTTACCTGTAATAAGACTGCCATGGAGGTCACACTTAAGAAGCCTGGATTCCAGTTGCAACATATTTCTGCACAAAGAAAAAAATGCTTAGTCTTATGAACTTTTATCTTCAATCTTTTACAGTATTATTGTAACTTCAACATCTACTGGTGATGAGCAATATAAATGTTCTTTACGGTACCTCCAAATTTCATTATGATTATGCTGAAATACACATGTTTGGTAAGGATCATTTACATCTTTTCTTCTTCACTACATGCATTCATTGTTTAAATAAATCATTAATAAATGACATATATATTCCTTTTCGGAATGGCAAACACCTTCACATAACACAACTGCTACAAAGAGCTTATCCTCATTATTAATACAGACATCAAACACTACCTATACATAGGGATTAATGACCTATTGAACCCATTGAAGATGGTTTGATTTTGCTATAATAGTTTCTCACAACAAATCCCAATTCTTACGGTCTTTGGGTCTGCAAGCAGTCTCTCATGTAGTCCAGCCATAGTTGATGTAATGGTTCATACAGCTCATACCTGGGCACAAATGAAAGAAAAACAATGGCACAGAACATGTCATGACAAAATTCTAGGATGGTAAAATGAAGCAATTTCATAAATTACCTTGCACATAAATGTAGATCAAGAATTCATGAACCTAAACTCGTGCACATCTACAACCTGTTAATAAATGAGTGACATTGTATTCACAGTTGCATGCAGAAATGATATTTTCTTTTGGAAAACATATACACCAAATCTACAAACACACACACACAGATGCAGGAACACATAGGAACACAAAGTATGTATAGACAAACTGCTGAATTATAAAAATAAAAATAAATATATCAAAGAGGAAGATATACATATCCCATTAGGAAATAAAACATACATTTAGAAACATTACACACCAACAACCTTCAGTAAAAATGAAATGGATGTTCATAATGATCTTCACATCTAGTGGACTCCATTTTCTTGTGTTTCATTTAGTTTTTTTTAATGAAAAACAAACATGGGTCATATATTTTCAAAGCAGTCATATTTTCTGCAAATCTCCTTCAATATTTCATTTGATTATTATGAGACGATTGTCCATAGCAAATTATTTGAAGGAACTATCTGAGGGTACAAAAGAAGTGTGAAAAGATGTGACAGATATATCAAGAATGCAACTTCTTGGTCTGCTTCTGTTTCTTTCGCAATTATATATTAACATGGATTTTAATTTGTCACTTTGAAATGTATTGTAGCTGTATAAGTTATTTGTTTTCCTTTGATTATTATATATTATTACAATTCATTTACAACTATTATGCATTTACATACACTCTTCAAAGTACAACTACATCACGGTAATTACAAAAGTATCACAGAGCAATGACACAGGAAATCTATAGAGGAAATCTCACAAATTTCTTATTTATATAGAAATTACTTACTTTTGTTGTTCTGGTGGAATGTCAAACAATTTCATTTTCTTCTTCTGCCTGGGGCTCAACGTTTTCTTCCCCCTCCTGATCATCAGGGCCTTGACCCCTGTCACTTCTTGTCTCACCCTTCTCTTTGACCCCCCTCTCTTCAGTTTGACTGTGTCCATGATCATTTCTTTGTTCCTCATGATCCTTTCCATTTCCTTCTTCCGATTCTCGGGCACGTGGTTCTTGACAAAACTTGAGATGAACTTGTTGGGCTGTTTGCTTGGCTAATTCAAAAAGAAACATAAAAAAAAGTGAAAGACAAGTTTCAATTCACGCACTCTTTGTTGTAGTCACCCCCCTCTCCATGCAGCTGAAAGACACATGAGTTCATTGGGGGGGGGGGGCAAGGTATGAATCTTTGTGTATATTGATTGAAGTAACATGTACATTAATCCATTTACACATCCATTTATTTTTTAAGAGTTCACATTAGAAGTAACTGTAAACTTTTAGCTTGACTTTGTTTCTTGTGTACAAAGTGTTTTCAATCAGGGATGAGGTGGTACATGTACCTTCAAACTTCTTGAGGAACATTTTTCAAGGCCAGCTGATCGGGAGATTCAGTCCAGACTGATTCAGTCAAGTGATTAATTCTCATGAATGTGCTTGCAAGATTCTTGTAATTTGAATAAAAAGAACTAGTTATAAAATTTTCAGTATATTTCCCAATTATACATGTATTTATTTGCAACAGAAACACAGAGAAGTTTGCTGAAGGGTTTTCTTCATTATTGACCCTTGACATGTCCATACTTTTTGAACGATGCCATTCTGATCAAGCTTTGAAGTGCAGTGTCAACTTCAAACAGCTAGAACTTTTTACACAAGCATGTTGGAGAAAAGTGTTGAGTAAAGAAGTTATAGATAAAAGTATGTTATCATTTTTCAACAATATAATTTGTAAGTTCTGATTGTTAAGATCTTCAAAGTTAGAATGAATTTTGTCAAGTAATGATATATGTAAAACAATAGATATCCACAAATACACAGGTGCATGGTTTTCCTGATTCATACAACTATCTGTGATAAAACCTCAAATTTATAAGAAAATATCCAAATGTAACCACACCATTTACTGAGGGCTGTCCCTTTGCTCTATAAAAATGAGAGAACAAATTATATTACTGTCATCTTTACAGTTAGAATCAATTTTCTGAAGTAATATATTTCAAAACAATCGATATCCAAAAAAAACAACAACACACACACACACACACAGAGAAAATGTCCATGATTTTCCCAATTCAAACAAATATCTGTGATAAAATCTCAAATTTGTAAGAAAATATCCTATGTAACCCTGTCGTTTAATGAGGGCTGTCCCTATGCTACATAAAAATGAAAGAACAAATTGCATTACTGTCATACATTTTTATGTTATTTTCACTTACTTAACTAAGGGAAACATTTTGTGGCACAAAATTGTACCAGCAACACAAGAGATAATGAAGAAATTATCATGTAAACTAGTCTTGCATTACCAGCACCAGTGCTTTATCATCATGGATGTTGGATGGTAGACTCTGATACAGCAAGGTAGAGGTGCCCTGTTCATCTTCTTCAGCCATTCTAGATGTTTCTTGAGACCTTTACGGATCAGCAAATCTGAGTTTGGATGAAATCAAATTACATCAATTTATCTGGATTAAACAAAATAAAGTAGAGTTTTGATGAGATTAAATGACATCAAATTATCTTCAACGAACAAAATATATTTTAATAAAATCTACTTTACATATACCTGAGAGCACAGAGAAACTGAAAACATAAAACAAATTCAATTATCAGATTTTTCTTGCCTATAGAGTTGGTCTAGACGAGTACGACGAATGGCATGGTTGATATTTTTATTTGTGGGTGCACACTGGTGTATTGCATACAAGAATCAAAGTGATTCATCATATTCTGTGAACTACATGTAGTACAATTTCTTCATGATAAAAGCATTACTGAAACATAATATATTTAAAACAGGCCTTACCCAATCAAGAGAGTGGTAGCACGACTCTATGTGCAATTCTCATGCATGGCCCAAAATGTGCTGAGAGATGCGGCTAGCAGGTACGTAGCAGGTTTGAAGACGTTTTTGAAAGACAATTACCAGTAATTTCCTTCCTCTTTGGGTTGGCAACAGTTTTAATATTACATTTTGCAATACTGTTATTTTAAGCAAGATGAAGGATGGCATCATTGAATATTTCACCAAGAATACTCTAAACTCTGAATTGCATCCAGGTTGCAAGTGTTCTTCAAGAGAAAGACAATCTTACTCTCAAGTATGATGGTACTTCCAAGGGAAATCTCAGACATCTAGCAGAGGTAGACATTTCTACAGGAGAGAAGACTTTCTTAACAGGAATGAGATAGCAACCTGTGGGTTTGATATCAGACTATGCAGATTCAATGACTGAAAGTCTCAGTAAAATCAGGGAAGAGGCGCCGAGAGTTTGAAGCAACACAATGACCAACATATGTGGGACAAAGTTCCGATGCAGAATGCATCCTTTGGATTTGATGGCAAAGAAGGCAGAGCAAGTGGCACTGACTGCTACTGCTATATGCCATTTCACAGGAGAGGAGAGAGCAGTGCTCAGGCTCTCCTATGAGCAGCAGATAAGCTCTTCAATAATGCAGCCAGTGGGGACATAGCGGGTTTGAAGATGTTTTTGAAAGGTAGCTCAGGCTTTGTTAATTCCCTTTAACAGTTTTAATAACAGTTTCAATATTATTATTTTATTTTTACTTTCTTTTTGCAATGCTGCTCTTGTAAGCAAGCTGGAGAATGGCATCATTGAGAATTTTACCAAGATTTCACCACTGGTGCTCTGCAAAACATTTGGGATGTCAATGACATGTTTAATGATGTGCTCATCTTCGTAGAAGAACATCAGAAGGACACCTCCATCATCTTTCATGCAGAAAGATGATGGGGTCGTCGCATATGAAACCTTCAACCAAAAGACAGAGAAAGTCATCAAGCAAGAATCAGAAAACATGAATGAGAAACTTGATAGTATCACTTTAAGAAGAAACATTGCATATTTAGACAGCTGAAATGAGAACACCACGGACTCAACTCTGGACATGCATAACATCCTGTTCCCCATCCTCCAAGGTATCACTGACATCATGAAATGACAGTTAGCTTCCCAGTTACCAGAAGGCAAGTTTAAGGACCTTTCTACTCAACTATAGGAATAGGCCATGTACCACTCGTCCATTTGTAAACCATAGGGTAGCGACTGAAGATTGATGAATTATTCAGGAGTGTTTAACTTAGTCTATACAAGAAAACCTGACATAATTGTAATTGTGTTGCTTTATTTATCTTTTCGGTTTATCTTTTTCTTCTTCTCAATATACATATCATATAATTTCAATTTGTTTCTGCTGGGAAATATTTTATTTCATAAAAGGCTGTATATGAAGACCACAAGGTAAAGACAAAGGGGGGGGGGGGGTGGAATGTTCAATACAAGTTGGATCTATCTCATCTCTGATTCATGCGAAATTTAATGCCTGTGTGACATTTCTATTATGTAAGTTTAATGTACAGAATAGCTGTATCAGTATGGTACTTTAAAATGTTCTGTCTCAGCGTGCAGCTTGAGTCTGAGTTGCACTGATCAAGCTGACTTCAAGACGTACACATGTTTTATCTAACTTGAGATGCTGATACAATTAAATTGGTTTTATGCCGATTTTATTGCATCTAATTATTGTCAACACAAATTTGGTCTTTTACACACATACCTAGAAAGTGACTACCCTGCTCATCAATGTGCAGCAGCCTTCACAGCAGCCTGCAAAAAAAAAAGAAAAAAAGATGGAGCCCTGTGTTTAGAATTTACCCCACGTTTTCTGAAATTAATAGCATTTTATAAAGGCCTGTTTGAGAAAAGACACACGATATCCATCCTCCCTACTTGACATGCTGAAATATGATCTTTAGGAGGAACAAGCCAGGGAATTGACACCTATTTATTTGCTTCAACAGACCTTTCCATATGCCCTGATTCTCGCGTACTTATAGTTGAATCCCACTCCTTACAATGCAGTATGTAAAACAGACTTAATATAGAAATGGTTCTAGAAGCAACAAGAAGAAGGTGCAAAGATGACAGATCGAATCAAGACCGTGAGCAAGGCACTCATGAGAGCTGTGACTTGACTCTTTGTACGATTCTAACGCAAGCCCAAAACTTGCATTTGTGAATGAATATATGAAATAATTTCAGCTTTAATTAATCAACCACATGATTTCTTTTGTTCAGGCGTGAATATTTGGTGCAGAATAGTTTTGTGACTTGAATCAATTTTTTTTATTAAAACATAGGTGCCTGATTTTTGGAACCATTTCCCATTCACACATAAATGAACGTTTACCAAGAGGAGAATACAGACAGGTGTTAGGGGCAATATAGCATCTATTGCACATATTCCCCTCACCCGTAGAACTATGGGGTTATACAGAGTGAACGATGCTGTATTACCCCATAGCTCAGCAATCTTAGCCGGGTCGTCTCCCTTTACAATGTGAGACACCCACAATGCATGGCAGAAATCGCACCCGCACCTCTTTGATACTAATGCTACAACTAGCGCACACAGCATGTGCGCCTGTCAACCAAGCAAAAGTCGCCCGAAGGTTGTCCACCAAGATTTCACTGACAGACGAATGTATCGGTAAGTCAAATTAGCAGCAAATAAAGACAATTCAAACTTTCAAAAGGTTGTTTTACTAAATAATAAATTAAGGCTTTTCTACAAAACAAAAATTTTCCATTCCACAAAATTCATGTCTTGCAGCAAACAGTGGTCCAAAACAACCGCTACTGTGAGCGATCGTAAAGGCGCCAGTCTTCACTACGTCTACGGATCGCTCCCAAGCGTGTCTCTACATATGAAAGATTAAAGTTGGCTTCGCTTTGCCTGTCATTCAATTCGCAGTGTCATCTTATTCTGACTGCATCAAATCGTCCATGTGTACATACCGAGGTATATAGGGCCTACCAGCATTCAGTCTCTATCTAAGGAGGTCAGCTGAGCCAGGGCAGAGGTATTCTCAGTGAAACGAAGATCATGCAGCAAAATGCTACACTCTGCAGCTGCACTACCCCTTACAAATGTCTATTCTCGATCCTGTTGGTAGATGTTCATTCACGTGTGAAAATCTGGCACCTACTATTTTTAGAAGGTTTTAAATTTTAAAAAACGAGACTGTTTTGAAGTTGAACCACAACGATTCATGCCTGAATACTACTGCTGAAAAATTCAAGTGGACTAACGTTACTCATTAATCTAGCTGATTATTTCATATAACGTTAGATCCAACGTTATAGATTTCTAGACCTATTCAGAAATGCCATTTGTGGCCTTGTTTCAAATTGCACGCAGTTTTGTAGAGTTGATTCTACCTCTCCAGTGTTAGTGCGATACAGTCTCAGACAGAACCTTTTGCTCTAAAACTGCCCTTGCATAAAAGTTACAACATAAATTCGCACAAGTGGGACTAGATCTATCTAAACCCTCCAGCAATTTGAGCTAGACTAGGCTAGATGATAACGTTAGATCTAATGTTAGCTAACTTGTAATTTTGTATGTAATAGTGAAATCTATGCCAGGCAAGAAAATACTTAACGTTATTCTATGTGTATCAATAAATGTTAAGAACACACCTGACCCTTGCCAAGGTAAATAAGCAAAATTACCGTTTACATACCCAGACCAAGTTCGGTTGAAGTGTTGAACCATATGCACACCCACACTTCACACACAAAGTGTATTGCGCAATCAAAATGGCGGCGCCCACGAATTTATCGAGGGTTGTAAATATTCAACGTGTAGTTCGCTCCTATTTATCCTTTTTCTCTCAACGCAGGATGTTCAGTGAGTCATCAGTAGCCTCATCTGACAAGCAGACTTCGTTTGATAAAAACACGCTTGATATCCTTGTTTGCCCTTTATCAAAAGAACCACTCAGGTACGTTAACATATGCACATCAATCGGACGGGAATGGCATGGAGTTTCCGGTCATAATACGACAGCCCCCCAGTACCCCCCCCCCCCGGGGGGGTCCGCTCTCCACACGGCCTGTCTCCCACCCGTGTCCAACAACCTCAGAAATGCACCCTAAACGGCGTAACCTACATAACCAAATTTGCAACCCTAAATGGCGCAACACATCAGAAAAGCTACCCTAAGTGGCGTGACTCCCATGAAATCCACTTCTTCTGATACCCTAAGTGGCATGAACATGCAATCCACTAGTTTGATACCCTAAGTGGTGTAAACAGTGAAATCAACTAATTTCATACCCCACCCAAGTGTCCTTCTCATATAAAATATTATTGTACATTGCGCAACCCGAAGAGGTTCA
>JZLH01S0424939.1:0-18950 GCA_001188425.1 Eucidaris tribuloides
ACATGGTAAACTTGTTGAAAAAGTTGTGATTTTACATGTGTCCCAATATGTGACAAGAAAACATAGTCTAAATGAGTTTTTTTCTTGTTAACATCTTTTTTCCATCGAAGGAGTCACCAATGAACAAAATGGCACCCAAGTAGTAGGATCATAGGGGGGGGGGTGCACGGTAGACCCCTCTGGCCCACGGACTATTATGGATTCAGCAGCGTTCCGTCGCCGCCAGCACCATGTCATATTCTTGTGTGCGCGATACAGGCCACGTTTCTTGATGGATTTTTTTTTTTTTTCAAATTCGGTATGTAAAGTGTATCATTATAAAATCTACGCGTGATAAGCTTTTGGTGGTGGCGCCCTCGCTTGTTTCGACTTAAAACACAAAAACGTACATTTTTAGGGTCTACTTGTGTGCGCGATACTGTTTTTTTTTTTTTTTACTGGATTTTTTTTTCTTCAAATTTGGTATGTAAGTGTATCATAGTCTAATCTAGACACCTATAACTTTTGGTGATGCTGCCCCCACAGTTTCGCCTTTTACAAGATCAAAGGTCACCCTGATCAGGACAAAATTTGTAAATAATCTTATTTATGCAATAACTTGATTGTTACCCGGCGGATTTTATTCAAACTTGCTGTGGAGGTTTATGGGCGGTAATGTTACACGTAGGCCACAACGGTTTTTGGTGACAGGCCATGTGTTTTGAGCTGGTACTAGATTTTCACGTGACATGAAAAATTCACTTTTCAATTCTGAGAAATGCACCTATTGTGGTTTGAAATTAATTATTTCTATATTTATACATGCTACCGTAGGAAATTCATACATATTCTGAAAGGAAATTTCACAAGGAATCCAAAAATGTCATTGTTTTATTTTAGGGTTAACGGTTAGAGAGAAATTGCCAATAGAAAGTGAAAATTTTCATGAAAAAAAAATGCTCAACTTCATGTGAAATTTTGTTTCCACCTTATACCCCACATCAAAAAAGACATAATATTTGAACTTTACAAAGCTAGAGCTTTCCAAAAAATGTATACTTTCACTATGTTACCTGCTGTAGATTTTCTGTTGCGCAAACATCTTGTCGGCATGTATGAAAATGTGCGAATTTGTTCAAATTCTTGAACGTAATGATATACTAATCAAAATAAATGTTATTCAACACGAATTGTACAAATAACATGTACACTGTTGTTTTCCAGCTGATTAATTGATAACTGAAAATTAAAGCAATTTCTATTTATCTGTTATACAATCTTGTGTAATTTAAAGGGAGAGGGAGTCTTGAAATTACATCGAAATGGCGCACATGATGTCCCATTCATGTACGGACTTCAGGAGGTACAACTCTGGTGATTTTCCTTGTGATTGTAAATTTACACCCACATATAGAATACTTTCCTTAGGCACTATGGCTTCATTCATAAGTTTTTTGTAAAATCAAGAAGTTTTGCCAAATATTCCTTATTGCTTTACATTTGTTTTTCGTTTAGAGATTCAGCTCCACCTTTAAATTTTAAATAACTAAATTGTCATTTCATAAGTGATAAGTGAAAAGTATCTTGAAATAAAAGTGTTTATTATCATGTTCCCAACCAGTGCACATCAAAGAAACAGAATCTACAACATCATTAATTTCATCGCATATTTCACTATGGCCTATTTCCCATTTTAAGGTCAAATACTTTAGGCTCCAAGCCTCAAGTATTGAATTGTACACAGTTATTTACATGATAATCAATGCTAAAGATCCAATTAACTTCAAATAAGCTTACTTTATCTTATTTGGGACAGTGACCTATTTATTGGTAAATTATTTACTCTTTTTAAAAAAATTACCGCGTGCAATCCACTGCGTGTGATCCGCATTTCCATCCTGCAATTTTTTCACTTAAGTGATCATAAGTTCAGGAGTTTACATGCTTTGTGCACAGTTAAGGTGTCATTTTAACGATCTCACCAAGAGCTTTAATTTGATATGTATTTTGCCTATACATTGTCCCAGAAAAAGGTAAACCGGAAGATTGAATGAAGATATTTTTCAATTATCTTAAAAAACAAGTATGAAAAATAGTTGTAGCATGTGTTTGCAAAGCCCAAATTTTTCTCCTCTTCATTTGATAGCCGGTCCACTAGAGATTCTCCGCATTCACGGCATGCTGAGCAAAGACAATAAGAAGGGACACAGTATTAAAATCATTTGACACGAGCTAAATTTGAACATATCTAAACTTTCATGGCTTGAATAATATCTGAGTAATTTCCGACATTGAAGGGCACCATTGAAAACTGAAGTTTTATCTTCTTTTCATATCGATACTCATTTTGTGAAAAATTAGCGTTGCATGCAGGAGAAAAACAATTTTGAAATGATCTATGCTTCAGAAATGTCCAAAATCATTCATGATACAGTTTTCTGGACTTGGCAGCCCAGCAAGGCAATAACTTACTCTAGCGCTTGCGAAAGGACTCGGATCTTATTGTTGTGTCCGGGCAAGATATTATGTGAAGTCAGCCCGGCGTTGATTCCTTATTGTTACTGCTCGCCTCTTTTCGTTCTTAAATTTATTATCACTGCTAAAACAAGCATGTTTTAATTTTACTCGTTCTCCGCATACCATAAATTTATTTTTTTTACGCCTGAGTGTCATATAACAGAAAAACTTCTGAATTTTTACGTCATGTTTTTTATTTTTTTTTTTTTTTTTTTATTTTTCAAAACAATTACATTTTTACCTATAAAATGGACTCAAAGATGGAATATTGCGCGTAGCAATGAAAATTTGGTAGCAACCAATATCCATTGTTTTAGTTTCAATTATGCAGAACGATTGATAAAATCAGTAATGTATCAAAGAAAAGAAGGAGAACATGGAGCTATTACAATCATACCTAGATTTATTGAAAAACTCATTCATTAGATAGAATATTTTGCGCATGAAATCCGGTCTTTCTTTTCTGGGACACTCTGTATGGGTATCAGATGTTAACAAAAATTTGAACATGATCTCAACAGCTCACCCTAATCCGACACCAGTTCAAAACACATGGCCGACAGTACCTCATTGTTCCGCGACTTTTATGGGGATGCATTCATAGTTCTTATATGTAACCCTACCAACTCTATTTCTGCTTGGCATTCGAGTTCAAACTGCGTGGGAGTTTATTGCGGTCATTCTAGTACGCGATACAGTTTTATGTTAAACAGGCGGTTCCTCTGACTCCCAACTCTTTAGGTGTCATTTAAATGGTGAAAGAAGACCACCACATGGAGGATTCACAGGACGCGGGGGGATACAAGCGTTTCACGAAACGTACATTTCTAGTCATGTAATATTTCTTCAAGCGACATCTAATTAATATAACTAAATTTTTCCATATTTTTTTGGAATCAACATCTAATTAATTGAAATTAAAGTAAATGACATGATTGGAGTAGTCCTCACCGTTTGGTTTGAAAACTACTTCTATAATCAAGTTAAACTAGCAAGGATCTCCTGGTAAAATCTGGTGGTCAAACGTTGACTCATTCTAAAATAAACTAATGTCAATTATCTCTCACTAGCAGGTAAACCTGCTGTGTGGCTCTCTAATGGTCTATTTTATACGGTGCACACTGATAGAATAGGTTCATGCTTGATTGCCTGAAGTAAACAAATTTGAAACCAATTGGCCTTCCAGCTGGGAAATCCATTCCAGCTGTGAGTATAGTTGGTATATATTCAACTCATTTGTTCTTGAGGTATTTTCAACTCATTTCACTCATTTGGTTCTTGACGTATTTTCAAGTTGTTCCCAAATCATGTCACTAACACCTTTACCTTCATTTTTCTTTTCATTACCTGATTCGAACGTGTTGTTAATCCTCGAAATTTCATGATTCAATATCTGTGCTTGCAATTGTAACGCGGGACTGAGTTGTATTTCAACGGCAATTCGAGCTGCTGCTATTAGTTACAAAAAATAATAATACCCATTGCTCATTGAATTGCAGACAATCACAGGATAGCCATTATTACTGCTGGATTAAAATCATGTGTTGACATCCAAAAATACTACATACCCGAAAGATTTCAGCACACATACGTGCATGGACATCGGCACATCACACACACACACCAGCCAGCCCACAGGCACCACAGGCTACCACCACCACACACACCACACCACACACACACACACACACACACACACACACACACAACACACACACACACACAAACACACACTACACAAAACACATACACACAAACACACCCCACAAACACACGCACACACAAACCGACACACACACCTACACCACACGCACACACACACACACAAACAGTATCACACACAAACACACACACACAGTCACACATACACACAAACACACACACATCATATCACACACACATACACAAAAACACACACACATACACCACAAAACACACACACCACATACACACACAAAACCACACACACAACCACCCACCACACCACATACACCAACACACCACACACACACCACTAACATCAGCACACACATACACACAAACAAGCCAAACACAACCACATACACATTACTACAACACAACACACATACCACCACAACAATCACACAACACACACACACACACAAACCACACACACAAACATACACAGCACATACCACACAACAAGACACACCAACACATCACAAACACACACACACACATACACCACACACACACAAACACACCACACATACACCACACACACACACACACACACACAAACACCCACACCACATACACACACACACACAACACACAACACACACACAACATACAACACACACACACACATAGCACACAAAGCACACACCTTCAAAGAAGTATCCCCGGTCCAATTGCTAGGATAGAAACAAAACAAAGAATATTATGTAAGAGAAGTGGTAGTATATATTATTATTATTAGTAAAGTAGTAGTATAGTATTAGCTAGTAGTAGTTAGTAGTAGTAGTAAGTAGTAGTAGTAGTAGTAAAGTGTAATAGTAGTAGTATGTAGTAAGTAATAATAGCAGGTAAGTAGTGTAAATAGTATTAGTATCAGATAGTATATAACAGTTAGTAGTAGTAGTAGTAGTAGTCAGTAGTAGAGTATATAGTAGTAGTATAGTAGTAGTCAGTAGTAGTAGTAGTAATAATGGTAGTAGTATTGTAGTTAGTAAGAGTAAGTAGTGGAGTAAAAAAAGATGAGTAAGAAAGAAAAAAAAACAATTACAGTATACGGTTTCTCGCGCTGTACTCACTTACTACTGGGACAACTGCCTCCTGCTCTTCTTTTTGTTTTTGTTCTTACTTATTCTCTTCCTATTCCCCCATCCTATCTACCTTTCGCGGCTCCACTTCTAATTCTAACTATCACTACTAAGGCATGTTTGACTCAACTTCAGCATCGACGTGAGCTGGCGGAGAACACTCACACATTCTCGGCTAAAGCCCGATTGGACATATGCCCTATAGATGATGGCAGTTCACTATCTGATTGATGCCGAAAAAAACCTCTCATAGAACGAGAAGAGAAGCGTCGAAGTCCAGGTGACGTTGACAGAAATACGAACGGACCGCGGTTGGCTTCGGGAGAAAGTTTGCTAGCTGTCTGGTCGGCAACCAAGTGAGAAACAAGATGGCGGTCACGAGAAAAATCATTTTGGGTTACTGATTACTTCTTGAGCATTAGACATCTCTTCGTTTCGGGGGTCCTGTTTTGTTATCTATGAAGTGCGCCGACATCGTTACTTGCAGACAAAGGCCGGCAGGTGAGTCTGTGGCCTGTTCTCGGATCGAATATTGACGAAATCTCGATGAAGCCTTGCTCCAAGGCAGACCGGGACGTTGTTGACCGCTTTCAGATACTCCGTGTCCCTCGCGCTGAACGCGGGCGTTCGTCTTGCGTTTCTGACGTCTTGCTCTGCGGCGACCGCCGTGTCGAGCTCGGAGATGGGCTTTGGACTCTTGTAAGTGGAAGTTGACAGAACAGTCTCTCTCGATCTGTCGCCGGGGGTTAACAGAAGCGCCAGCGTAACCCTCGCCTCGCCCTAAGCGTATCCGCACCCGTTGCCTGGTGACGCACGCGGCGAAATCATAAAACGTACAGGATGAGGAATACAAGACCAGATGAGGCCCAAGATGCCTTCTCGTATGACTCTCACAACCGTCGCTGAACTTTCGACCGACATTCCAGATGGATAGTTCCGAGATATTCGTTCGGGGGACACTGATGCGAGGCGAATCGCGGTTGGAATACTCAAATGCTCCAGCAGCGCCGCTACCAGGCTAACACTTACCCGCAAACAGTTCGGCGATAGTCTGGACTGTGGGGCCTGCAGACCAGCAAAATATCGGTCACCGTGATGGCTGTGGTAGCAGAGCCCTACGTGATATCGTGCACGAGGAGGCATAGAGGGACAAGTTTGCATCAAAAATTTGCTTCGTCTCACGCTCGGCTATCGAGGTTAAGCGAGCACAGGCAAGCAGAAACAAACGAGAAGATCAGCACCGGCTAGTCCGCCCGCTACGAACACATCGTTCCCGATTTCACCCGCTTACCGGAATAGACGGCAATGATAAGACTGTTTCCGGAATCCCTAAAACGGCTAGATGCTGAATAATCACGACTACAAGTAATGCTCATTTTCTCCAAAAGTTCCTTTGCTAAATATTTGATTCTAATTTTGCGAAACTTTCTTCTACTTGATGATATTAAGATATAGTTTTATTTCTGGTCTCAAATAGCAATGTGTTATTCTGGAGCTAAATTCGAAGCGTATAGCGCTACGACCTCTGAAAAAGCATGTTTAGGCAAAACATCGTTAGACTAAATATATTAGTTTTAAATTGTAACCGAAAAGAAGGCCTAAAGTCATCCCATCCATGACTCTGTTTTACTGATACGATGTTATCCATAATATGTATAGCGCAATGTTTGAAAGCAATAATACATGTTTTCATCACTTTCAAGCTATAGGGAAGCCATTTTCTTTAAAAAAAAATAATGTCTTAGTTGAAAGTTTGCGCCAGTCTACATCTTCCCGCGTGTTTAGTATGACTGATTAAACCAGATGTTTTCCTGAGAAATTTAACAATCGATTAGATTATCAGATGATTTTTCTAGTTTCTATTCGACGATGCAACATCTACGCACGATCTCATCGATTGAAGTAAAATTACCGAGCGGGTAAATTTCAGAAGAGCCTAGGAGATTTCTTTGTCTACGTCATGCGGAAACAAATTTCGTGTGTGTATTAAATAACGACGAACAGAGAAAGTCGAAAAGCCAATAATAAATTTCCATATTTTTGATGTTGTCTCAAGCCGTGTTGTTTCGTGAATGAGAGTAATCGGCTGGGCAACCTTTTGAGATGACGTCATGGCAGGCGTATTCTTCATTATACGGCTAGCTTATATTGAAAAATCTGACGTAACGCAAAGTTCACCATCCAGAATAAAAGCCACAATAAATAAATACTGTACATTAGTGAAGAAAAGGTGGTAGCCCTTTAGGGGCGTCATAGACCTCAAATAAGGTAAGGGGGCCGGGTCCACTAGAGCTGAGACCAGATACCCCCCCCGCCCCAAGAAAAAAGCAGCTGGTATTTTACCGGATCAGAACTTTCGTGTACCGACTGAACGAGTCCCACAAATAAAAAAAAAGGGGGGGGGAATCCTGCATTTATTGTCGGGAACCGGAGAGAATCCTCGTCAAGTCTATACGATCCGAACAAGTAAAACAAAAATGAGTCTTAGTTTCTTTTTGCAATACCGGACAAAATTCTATATTACTAACCGATCGGCAAACATGACCGTAAAACTCAGGGGTGGCGCACAGGGGGGGTGGGGCAGAGGAAGGCGGCGACCCCTTAATTTCAAAAATAAAAAAATCGTGTTTTTAAATGAAATTTGGCTTTCGACATTTCACCTCCTATATGATTTTACCTACCTGCTGCCCCCCCCTGCGTAAACTTCACAATCAATACATCACTGGGGGGGGGTACCCCACTAAGCGAGCGACGGCCCGCTGTAGCTCTGCTCAATTGCAACATAGGTCACAACGGTAACTTCAACTTTTTTCAGTGTGCTTTATTTTGTATACACGCTGTACTCTCAATTTCAGGCTGGGCACAAATGAATTTGTTGATCACTTAATTTTTTTCACGCTATATCGTCGGCAAAAATTTTCAAGACGAGTGTTTATTTCATAAAACCAGTATGTGAAGCAATTTTGATTTTATGAGATGACTACAAAAAAACTAAATACGTTTGAGCGCAAAACAATTATATATCATTTTTTTTAATCCACAAAAAAATCATGAAAAAGTATTAAAGTAACTTTAAAAAACACACAAAAAAAAATAATCACACGTTTTTAGGGTCCGAGTCGAGAGCTACAAAATGCTAGCATTCCTGAAATAGCATTAGATTATAAGGTGTCACGACTGGGATGACCAATATTAATCCAAGTTACCGTTCCAGGAAAAGATGGCCACTAACAATGTTTTTAAAATATTTCATATTAGGAGCATGAAGTATACATACATACATACATACATACATCAACATACATACAGTACATACTACATACATACATACATACATACATTACATACAATTGCAATCCAGTATCTATACCTAGAAATACCAAGGTGATCAAGACACACTTTTGCAATACAAAATCAATTAAGGCTCGTTTTTAGAGCTGCTTTGAATATCAATGATCGACGTGAGATAATATTTTAATTTTTAAAGGCACAGCCGTAGAACAGTGGACCAAGCATGCTTCAGAAGGCCCACACGGCCCGTATGCACATAGGTTCAAGGCCAAGTGCCCCCTCCAAAAAAAAACTTTCAAAAAAAAAACACCTTTCTCTCACTTTTTAATTGAATAAATTAAATAAATATATATATATAAATATATAAATAAATACATATTAATAAATAAATAAATAATAAATAAATATATAAATAATAAATAAAAAATATAATAAATAATAAATAAATAAATAAATAAATAAATAAATTAATTAATGTTCTTGCCTCAGAAAAAAAGATCCGCTTCGGCATTTCCGCCAATGATTACTTGAACTCCGGAACAGTAAGCAACTTTGGAATCTTGATAACCGTAAAGACCTGATTGGTTGGATACTAAAGAAAATAAAACTTAAACATGAGAGCAAGAGCCCATGGAGTGGAAAAGCAGTGAGAACATTATGAATTGATTCGTTGTTATCAGGGGCACACGGCAATGAATAATTTTCAGGACTTGGAGTATATGGCTATGTGTCAAGGTAAAATGCGAGCAATCGTTTTCAATTTTTGTTATTACATAGATTGAGTATTGATACATTTACAAGAGTCATTTCCAGAAATCCAGACGCGGAGAAATTAAAGCATGACTACTAAAGCTCCCGTTGTGGAGGCGGTCAAATACAAGTTACATATTCAATATGCACAGCTGTGATTCAAATGGTTTGAGTGTAAAACTGATTGGTCATAGTCACATGTGAATCAAACGTAAAACTCTAAGGTGCGACAATTAGGCTATAGTAAATATTTCGCAGCCTTTATTCAGCTATAAAGCCGCGTATACACTTGTTCCCGCCGCGGCAACGGCAACACGTTTCAGCACGCGTGACAAAACGGATAGGACGTGAAACCACGCGGTAGAACGGGAGTGGGCAAACGTGACAGTGCCGTGATTTGCCGATAGATGCCGGCCAGATTTTTAATCACGTCAAAAAATTGCCCACGGTAGTTCAGGTGTCGATGAGAAAACTGTAGCTCCGTAGTAAAACGAGGTAAACGCAATAAGATAGTGACAGTTACGTAACAAGCGCGTAACAATACTTAAGAGACGTCCGATAACGCCGACTGGAAGCATTTGTATTTCCGCGATTTCACGATCCATTTCAAGTTGTCACGTTCTGCCGCGTTTGTCACGGTTGCGGACTGTAATGTAGCCATTTTGTCGGGTTCTGTTACGAGACGTCTCAGCATATGATCGGTTTTTTGGGCCTGAAAAGAATACGGCGCGTTGCGATGTAATAAGGTCGATAGCGGCGAAGGACGGTCTGAGGAGGGAAGGTAATATAAAGCTGCCGGCCCCGGCAGAGTGGACTACACGGATCTCCCTGAAGCTCGAACACACCTTTCACAAGTTTGGCAGTGAGGTGCTAATTTACTTATGTGCAGAGTAGCCCCTAAATTATTTTTGCTGTAACATTTAAAATGGGAAAATCTGAAAAAAAATATGTTTGGTTAGCTAAATTTTCATCAGAGAGTTTGTGGTATATTATCACAATTAAAAAAAAATAAAGCACCAGCTTTCTCACTTCACTTTATTTCATCTAATTTACTTTTATTAATCAGAAGTTAATCAAAACCTTTTTTTCCAGTCGGTCATATCTCGTTTGTGCCACTGTTTTGAATTAAATGATCAAAATCAGCATTTGACTTTGAAACAGCAGAATGTGTTGATCGAATAAAAAAATAAAACAATCTAGGCCTAACAGCGTAAAACTAAGAAAAACTGTGAACTCACATAAACATTCCACTCTTGAAAAATATTTTATACTAAATTGTGTTTCTTGATGTTGCAAAGCCATCAACAACTAACGGCCTCTCTTTGTAAAGGGCCACGTACCATTGACTGAACATTAACCTACTGTTCCCATGTTGAACACGTACATGTATTTCAATTCGTGTCCTTTGTAAATGTCAATTTTCCCTTTTAACATGTACAATTTATAGAATAGTATATACTTCTAAAATGCTGAAATAGTTTGATGATCCCCTGAAACATTCTCATGATGCACGCTATCATGGTTTCTTTTTGCCCCCAACCAGTTTACATAAACGGCGTACAGTGGATACAATAGCGATCTTCGCTTTATTTGGTTCAGAAAACGCATCATATCTCAGGTTAGACAAAACCACAAAAATAAAATAATTATTGAAATATATGGTCTTTTCAGTTTGTCAAAATAGTACCAAACATAAACAAGGTTGTATATAACAAAATTAATATTTTTCACTTGTACATTTCCTTAATACACACTGTCTGTTGCTATTGCCGGGAAAGCTTTTCCTTCCGGGCCATAAACGATGCTCAAGGCTACCCAGCGTTCACGTTCCATTCCGTAAAAAGCGTTAGAAAGCGTTAAAAAACGTGCAGCACCTTGATTCAGTAAACGTGTAAACTAAGTGACCCCAACGAAGGTGACGTATCGAAGGGAAACGTAACTGGCATCCAGTGGTAGACACGCGGAGGCCGAACGTAATGAGCCTTTTGAGCCTCCGGACTCTGCAGATTATTTCTTCCCAAGCCCGTCCACGGATTCCGCAGATAGATCGTAATAAACTTAGCAAAGACGTAATAAAACTGAAGTACGGAGTAAAACATGCCAAAATCCCACGGTTAACTACGTTTCGGGCAAACCGGGCTGCCGTGGCTCAACCGGGGAAGCATAGTGTAACTGAGCCTTAAGAAAGCACCATGGAACGCTAACACGCCAAATGAAAATTAGTACTTTAACATTATTTCTTGACAAATTGTGATGCACATAACACTTTAATATAGCATGCAAAGCTGTACATAAATGCTGAAATCAGTGTCCAACTTAGACTAGCACTATATGAAAGTTTCGCCCAATAGCTGAAAATGCAATGAATCAACCAAAAAAGTAACCGATGTTTCGCAGCGCCTTAAGCCGCGCTTTAGCACTATGTTCCGGCGGCACGCAACCAAACCCGTTTCAGGCCACCGGGACAAAACTACAGACAATGTGAAACCACGCGTAAAACGGCTGGGCAAACGTGACAGTCCGCGTGATCTGCCTAGATGCCGCCAGGATTTTTTAACCCGTCAAAAAAATTTGCCAGCGGTAGTCACGGTGTGAGACGAAAACTGTAGCCCGAGTAAAACGCAAGATAAACGCAATAGATAGTGACATCACGTAATTAAGCCGTAACAATAACTTAGATGCGGTCCGTACGCGACTGGAAGCATTTGTATTCGCGCATCTTTACACGTTCCTTTCACGTTTTGTCACGTTCCTGCGCGTTTTGTCACGTTCTGACTGAGTCATCGGGTAGCCACTTTTGTCGCGTTCAAGTTACAGGTCACGTCGCAGGCCAAATGACGTTTTGGGGCCTGAAACTCATACGGCGCGTTGGATGTAATACATGTCTGAACGCGAAGGCGGTCTGGAGGAGAGTATAAAAGCTGGCCGGCCCGGCAGGAGGGGAGACTACACGGATCTCCCTGAAGCTCAAAACACTAACAAGTTGCAGGAGGGTGCCAATTTCAATATGTGGCAAGTAGCCTCCTATAATATTTATTGCTGTACATATGTCAATAAAGGAACAATCTGGAAAAAATTGGTAACTAAAATTTTTCAAGAGTTTGTGGTATATGTATTCACATTAAAGAACAATAACCAGTCTTTCTCATTCACTTTATTTCATCTAATTTACTTTATAATCAAGAGTTATGAAAACCTTTTTTTCAGTCGGCTCAAAATCGCGTTGTGCCACTTTTCGAATAAATGAATCAAAATAGCATTGGAACTTTGAAACAGAATGTGTTAATCGTAATAAAAAAATAATCAAACAATTTAGACCTAACAGCGTAAAGTAAGAAAAAACTGAAGAGTGAACTCAAATAAACATTCACTCTTGATAAAATATCTTATACTAATGTGTTTCTTGATGTTGGAAAGGCCATCAACAACTAGGCCTCTCTTGTAGGGCCACGTACCATTGACTGAACCATTAACACGTTTCCATGTTGAACCACAGTGCATGTATACCATTCGTGTCACTTTGGTTAATGCAGAATTTTCCTTTTTCAATGTAAATTATACAGAACAGTATAACTCTAAATGCTTGAAATAATGTTGTGATGATCATGAAACGCATTTCATGATTGCGACGCTATTCATTGGTTTCTTTTCAAGTTTAACATACCGTACAAGTGGTACAAATAGCGATTTTGCTTTATTTGTGCAGAAAATCACATAATGCTCAAGGTTAGACAAAACCTACAAGAATGAAAATAAATTTTATTGAAATATATGGCTTTTCAGCTTTTGTCAAATACCAAACAAGAGCAAGTTGTTATATAACAAATATAATTTTTCACTTGCCACACAACACACACACTTCTTTAATAACACATGCTTTGCTATTGCCGAAGCTCTTACCGTGGGCACAACGTGCTCCAAGGCTGCTCAGCGTTCACGTATCCATCCGAAAAAGCGTGGAGAGCGTTAAAACGGTCAGAGCTTGATCAGAACGTGAAACGAAGTGACCCAACAGAAGGTGACGGATCGGTAAGGGAAGCGTAACTGGCATCACTTGTAGACCGCGGGCCGACCACGTAGTGAGGCCTTTGAGCCTGCGGGACTCGGCAGCTTATTCTTCCAACGGCCCGTCACGGATACCGCGATAGATCGAAGAAAAACTTAGCAAGACTTAATAAAACTGAATACGGATTAAAACATGGCCAAAATCCACGGTTAACTACAGTTTCGGGCAAAGGCTCCGTGGCCACCGAACATAGTGTAAAACGAGGCCTCTTAAATTTCAATCTTGCCCTATAATTATTCGTAATTATGTGTTTGTTTTAATAACCCTGTTTTACTGGGACTAGCGCAGTATAATTGAAAATGACGCGTAAAAAAAGCATCGAATGGCGAAGTTCACTTTATAGAAAATTCCGCCGAATAACAAGCGCTGTAATCGAGTAGTTACCAGCAGTAACTAATCGCAATATGTCCGCTGCCAATCCATACGTTTGAATAATAATACCTCCAGACAAACACATTAAAATTGAGGAATATACAGTATAATATACAAAATCTTGTTTTATCACGAGACGTAAACTGTAAACTTGGTGTAGGTAAAGACGTTCCACGCACTATGCACTCAGTTGTGATATCTAATTCTAACTTTATTTTCAAACAACATTTAGTCGTGTTAGCAAACATGTTTTCTGATATGTCTAACGCAGGCGCGTTCTACGGGGGGGGGGCTTTTGGGGCTTCAACCCCCAAAAAATCGCTCAGCCCCCAAAAATTATTCGGACTAAAAATGTTTTCGCAAGAAAATATGAATAAATAAACTAAAGTGATTGAGCAAAGATGAAATTATGGAATAGAAAAGAACTTTATAAGACTTATAAATATGTATTTACCATGCCCAGAAACGAGTCTATTTATTACATATTTTCAAGAGTTCCTACGCTTGCTCGTCGCTTCGCTCCCTCGGACTACCCATTCACATTTTTTCACATAGGCTTACTTACGTTTTTCATCTTCTTGAGATACTGACAGACAACCCAATAATAATTTAAGCATAATACACATTTAAAATATATATTTACTGTGCTTAGAAAACATGTCTTTGCCCGTGTATTTTAAAAATTTCTTTTTCGCGTGGTTGCCCCTCCACCCGTCTCCCCGCCGCACTCGCAAGTTAATGAATAACCGAATTACAGTTTTCACATACTCGAACATCTTTCTGAAATCCTAAAATCTTGACAAATATACCGGTAAAATAAACCATATTATCATGCCAAAAACACGTTTTCTAACGTGGAGGGAACCTCCTTTTACACACACCCTCCAGTTTCGGTCGCTTTGCTCCGTCACAGTATGGACATTCACGTACAAGCTTCCACATACTCGCTGTACGGCCTACATCTCTTTGAAATCTGACAACAATCAGTAATAATCTTTAAACAAACCTTCAAATATACGGTTATTAGCCATCCCTAGGAATACGTCGTCTCTTTCTATGCGTATTCAAAACTCTTCTGCCGTGGGAGGGGGTTATCCACACCTTCCCACCACACGATGCTTCGGCTCCTCGCAGTCTGATACCCGATTCCTAATCTGATAAAATATAGCATTGAATATTCTTACTATGGCTAAAACATCCATTTTCTTTGCGTATTTCAAAAAGTTCGCTACCGCGGAGGGTGTCCCCCTCCCACCCCCCTCCCCCGCTCCGGTTGCTATTTCTCCGCTCGCAAGTATGACTTCTAATCGCCTAATCTTATAAAATAAACAATGCCAAAGACAAAATAATATGGCTAAAAACATCTTTTACTATCCGATTTTCCAAAAAGTTTCCTCCGAGGGACAAAGGGGTCCTCACTCCCAAACACTCGTCATCACAAGTACTATGACTTCCCAATCCCCAATCTCGATAATACATACCATTGCCAAAAGAATATATAGAAACGCCCTCTTTCTATGGCGAATTTTCAAAAAAAGTTCCCTACCGTGGGAGGAGAGTATCCCCTCCCACACCGCTCCCCCCCCGTTCGGAGGTTTCGCTCCCCATCGCAAGTATCAGCTGCAACAAATTTTCACATACTTCCTGTTAATCTTTTGAAAATAATTTCCAATAATCTTTATAATATAACCTAAAAATATTATTTACCATGGGCCCAGAATCACTATTCAATGCGTATCTTCAAAAAGTTCCCCACCCCCCCCGCTCGGCTCGGCGTTGCCGCCTCGCAAGTATGACTTCTCATCCCTATCTGATAAAAATATACCATTGCCAAAATATTGTTTACCATGGCCTAGAAAAAATAATCTCTTCTAATCGTGTTTATCAGCAAGTATCCGGCCCTCCACACTCTCCCCCCGTTCGGAGGTTTCGCTCCGCTTCGCACAATTATCAACTGCCACTTACAATTTTCACAGTACTTCCTGCTAATCTTTGGAAACAATCGCCGAATATTTCATGAAATATACCTTAAAACATAATTTACCATGCCCAGATCACGTCTTTTCCTATGCGTATTTTCAAAAAGTTCCTACCGTGGGAGGGGTATACCCCTCCCGCACATGACCCCTCCCCCGCTCGTCCGCGTGCCCTCTCAAACTATGATTCCCAATCGCTGATCTTATGAAAAATATACATTGCCAAAAGTAATACGAACCATGCCTAGAAAAAACATCTTTTTCTATGCGTATTTTCAACAAGTTGCCAGCCGTGTGCAGAGGTATTCCCCTATCCACAAAGCCCCCCCCCCCCTCGGAGGTTTCCGTCCCAGTCGCAATGTCACTGTCGCTCATTACAATTTTCACATAATTCCTGCTAATCTTTTGAATTAATCCTAATAATCTTCATCCAAATATACTTTAAAATATGAATTTAACCAATGGCCCAGAATCCACGTCATTTACTACTGCGTATTTTCAAAAAGTTCCTGCCGTGGGAGGGGGTATCCCGCCCTTCCAACACCCTCCCCCCGGTCGTCGCTTCGCTCCTCGCAGGTTCCGTCAAGCCCCCCCCCGTACCCCCCCTAATTTTTTTGCATCTAGAACCCGGCGCCCTGTCTAACCTACACACAAGTTCATGCTTCTCCTTTGTTCAGTACCTCTTACAAGTGTTTATTATATATAATCAGCCCTATTTTAACCTTGTCTAATGCCCCCCGCCTCCCATTTCTCCGTAACACTTATAAAGTCAGCTATACATTCATCGGCAGTGAAATATAAACGATAATAATTTTTGCCACATCCTTGCTTTTTAAAGACTCCAGTAATATACTTTGTGGAACAACCCATTTCAACAATTCGTCATACTTTGCTATCTGACATATCTGACAGTCTGGTATTTGAATGACAAATAAACAAAATACGAACACAAAAGTTTAGACATTTATGCGTCATTATGTAAAAATACACAATAATTAAAATTTGCACATAATTATTCTCCGGCCGATGACTAATTCTGCAACACAGCAGTCTATGGGGAAACTGGAAATGGTTTCAATGATTTTGTACTTTTTAATAGCACCGAATGAATCATTTTGAACTATTATACTTTACAGGGCTTCACTTTTTTGACCTTATCAGAGACACTCCGTCAGCATGGTAATCATAAAGCCACGCTTCTTTTAAATGGAAATATATTATACGATAGCATTAAGTACGATTATTTCTAATGCATACGTGAACGTAATTAATTTTTCAAATCGCCGTAACACTACATGAACCCTTGCAAGTTGACATTGGTGTCGCATTTCTTCTTTCTATAATCGCATACAAATCCATAATCTAATTACCGATCCTGCACTTCTGTCACTTCAGACTAAAGTCTAACTTCTTTAATTGCTCAATTTACGCCTTTTTATTTCAATCACTATTTTATTTTGTCCTTCATCGTTTACTACTATGTGACGGCCATCCCAAAAATGGGTCGTTTATTCGCGTTGTTTAAAAAATAAAACAAACAAAAACTAAAACCAGAACAGATAGAAACAAAATCATTGTGTGTTGATAGTTTCTCTTGGAAAAAACACGACTGAAATATCACATGGAACGATTAAAAATTATACATACATGGACAAGTGGAAGGTCATAAAAAACTTGAAGCATAACTGTTAGCACCTGACATAAAAAGCTATCAAGGGAACTATTTCATAAATTGGTATCACTGTTTGAATGCAGCTAAGGTCAAGTTATTATGCAAGCAAACAAACAAAACACGAAACAGACAAAGACATCTTTAGCATTTACTCATTAAATTCACAACTATGCAAAATATTACGATGATGCCTTGTGAAAAAAATGTCCTCACAAAACTGCAAACATTGAAATAAACTTCAGCATCATTTTACTTAACGACTCAAAATGTATTTCAGTGAAATATCGCATCGACCTATCTAATTTAAATACCAGCCTTGCCGCAAATACATGTACATGCTGAGTAATAACCTTTTTTTTAATAAAAAAATATAATGCTACATGTAAACAAGAGTATCCGACGTCATGCATGCAGAACGATGATAATGCTCCGCCCGCGGCCCTCCAAGCCAATTGGTCAACAAACCATATTTCCTTCTCTTCCCGTTACCCCCTACTTATTAGCCTACCATAGTACAAGAAATCACGCCTGTGGCCTTGACAATTCATCCCATACGACTCATTCAGACCCCAAAATTAATTATCGCCACCTGTGTAAGGGATATTTACATACAGTAAATTAATGAAAAATTCACTCCATTATTGAGAATCCGTCCAACAAAAAGCTCTACCACAAGTACTGGACCTATGACCTGTGTGCAAATTTAATCACAAACCACTCATCGTCGCATTATTTTCAGCCAAGTTGGCCTGTTTCGAATAATGCATTGGGCAAATTCCTAATTAATTGACAAATCGACAAATTATATAAATTGCTTTATCTTGAATAAATAGTTACTTTTAATGTTTGAAATGGTATGAATCATGACGAAACAATGGGGACATATCATTTCCACTCTAAATTTTACGTCTTCAACAGCACCCTCTAGGAGAATCAGAACCATAACATGAATACCACATGTGGGAACTAGTGTACTATGGTCATTTTTATGAAAAAACTATCATTAAATTCCCGCAGTTTTTTCCCAATGCCAACAGCCTCTTACTTATTGAAAGTAATCAAAGCCCCTATATGCAAACTTATCTGAAAAAGACTGATAAACGCAAATATTATGTGGATGGACAACATGTAACGTAACTACCGATAACGTAGCTAAACCATGTTTTGATGTGCAGCCTAAATTTAAAAAGATTTTATCAATAAGTATCATCAAATGACGCTAACCAAGACACCAGAAATATATGAATACGACGTTGTTATCAGTTGAAAACATGTTTGGGTAACTTTGAGAAAAAGAACTTGTCATTTTTTTCCTATGTCCTCTTTACGTAACGTAACTTAACCATAATTAAAGTCTTGTATTACCACTGAAACATGTCTCATGATTTTGCTTGATGTTGTGAAGTAGGTGCCAGTCTAGAGAACTGACGTACCAAAAACAGGGCAAAATAATATCAAGCATGATCATGTAAGAGCCAAATGTTGAAGTGAAGTTTTGTCGATAAGTGTCACGTAACTATCATGGAAGGCCATCTCTCTCG
>JZLH01S0425083.1:0-17540 GCA_001188425.1 Eucidaris tribuloides
CTGCACATACTGTACTAGTGACAGCATAACTGTTCAAGCTTTTGTGTTCTAAGGTGTTTATATGTCCATTCAAACACTGTCAGATATGTCAGATAGCAAAGTTCGACAATTTTTTAAACGTGTCTTCCACAGTGTTATATAGTGTCTTTAAAAGAAGTATTACCTGCTACTACATAAAACTACTCTCACATCCTGTTTTTTGTGGGATTTGTGGTACTTTAATGATGATAGTGTTGATGTAATAATAGTACTAATGACAATGATAACAGTAATAATAATTACAACGATAATATTGATAATAATAGTAATGATAATGATGAGAAGAAGAAGAAGGAGGAGGAGGAGAAGGAAGAAGAGAATAATACTACAAATGATGATGATTATGATGATGGTGATGATATGATGTTGATATAGCAGCATCCACAACAAAAATGATATGTAAAATTATCAAAAGTCTTACGAAAATCAAAAAAGGAAGTAGCTATTTTGACAGAGTATCTAGAATAATTAATGCATACAGTAAATCTGCAATTTCTTATGAGAACTTAACTGTTCAATGTAAGGTTACTCCCTGACAATCTTCAATACAAAACAGTTCAGATTTCTTTAACATTCTTCAAACAGACCCTAATTGGTAACAGCTTAATTGAAATCAAAACTGGCCAAGTGTTCCAGTGTTTAATTAGCATACGATCAAGGTCCGGAAATGTACCAATGTAACAGAAGAATAGCAAGAAAAAGACAATGTTTACTGGTCATGCATTACTCTGACACTTTCATTTTGCATCAGAATTAAGTCAATTAACTGTCTCACAGGAATTCCACAGTTGATTGGTAAAGAATTGACTCACGACCCACGTCTGTATGTGTGTGTGTGTGTGTGTGTGTGTGTGTGTGTGTGTGCGCGCGTGTGTGTGTCAAAACCATGTTTGCAAGCTGTCAAATTGATTGAAATGAAAGTTTGAAATGCTAACATTTGGTTTAGGTTAATGTGTTGGTTTTGTTTGACGCCAGTTCACATCATTAGTCATGCATTTCTGAAAAGCTACTCTTGACAAATTGCACACAAAATAGTGAAACGCCATGACATGAAGTTGATTTCTTTAAAGGAAATTTTCACCACAAAATGGTACTATTGATCCATGAAAGATATTAGTTAAGAAATGTGACATTTACCATTTGCACAACCTTTTGGTTTGATTAGTGGTGTATCACAATATAAATACCCAATATTGTCCCATTACTCTTATATCATAATTATCACAAAGACATTATTTTCTTAGAACTGCTCTTAAATCCTAATTCATTTAGCAATATTTGTTCAGGCAGGGGAGTCTCAACTCATATGTGGTAATGAAAGGAGTCCAAACTGACACAATCATTGATGAAGTGATGTTACATGGTATATTTTATAAAGTCATATTATTGTTTTAGTACTGAAACCACATTGTGTCCTTTGAATACATCAAGAAATAACATTTAGGAGCGGAGTTCCTTTAATGTGCATCACACTCGCACTCTAATTATTGGTCAACATTAAGCTACACGGTATATGCTTCAGAAATTCTGAATTCACATGTTGGGATACGAGGTGTCGGAATGAAACTTTCAAAAGTCATTGTTCATGTTATCTCATGTCAAAATGTCACAGTACGTTGATGTGAGTGTGGATTAAATAAAAACAAAGGAACGTACAGTATTTTTTTCGTCCAACTTGTTTTTGTTTCCGCCAGTCATGCGGCCATACATGTGAGATCGACCTGAATCTGTCATAAGGATTCTTGTCAGTATTCTTTTTTTTTAAATTATTGTTTGGATTCACTTAGCATTTTGAATTAATGCTTGAGAGACTACAACTCTCCTGTTTTGGGCAGGAGATTTCTCATTTTTGGAGCCATTTACCCCAAATCTCTGATTCTGCCTAAAGGGAAATTATCATGCTTAGTGGTGTGATGTACCATCTTTTTTTTAAAGGGAAACAACAGGATTAGAACCAGTCCTCATTTGGGGGTAAAACTACTCTAAAATGAAGTACATTGTAAATGTTTCTGCTTGAGAATCACATGGCCAAATGATCACTACTTTCTTAAAAAAAAAAAAAATACCATCAGTATTTGCTGTAATGGAGAAATTTGTTGCCCAGCTTTGTATGGGTACATTTTGGATCAGGGTCATATTTTAATTCACCATTGGTGTTATATATGCACGCATATTTTTCTTTAAGTAAACAAAGTCAAGACATCCTGCCATCCTAGCAATACACTCCAGCTCCAGGAAGTGAAAATATTGGTGTGTGTTACAATTTATTTGGTTCTTGAAGTATATTTGGCTCCTCCCAATCCTTGTTACTGCAGAAAAATGTTGAAACATTATCAACATTATTGCGGAGTTTCTTATACTTAGGATTACTACCCAAATTGTGGTCTACATTTTCATATGTCCTTATTGCAATTGGTTGTGCATTCATGAGGGTAAAAACATTTAGGGGTCTACTGGAAAATAATTTTCACTCCAATTTCCTGCATGGTTGGCTTAAAGGATTTTTCTTCATATTTTATGAATATTTATTTCCCCTCATGTGCACTGAATTACCATTGATCTTTCTCATCCATTTCATAGTAATTAGTGTTCTACTTCCTGGAGGAAATAAGGGGTTGAATCTGAGGAAAAGCATAATACAATTTCAATCAAAAATAAAATGGGTACAATGTGTTGTGAACAACAAATAGTTAAAATATCAATACAAGAAATTTATATGTAACAATTATATTCCTTCTAACTTTTTGTTTATCTTTTATCATTTTTTTTTCATTTCTATTCATAGATCAAACAGTGTAAGAAAAGCATGACCTATTTACTACAATTTATACAAGATAGGGCCTATTGATTACCAGCAAAATTACAAAACATTGCAAAAAATACAAAACTGAACCTTTCTGTTTGCTTCAAAACCTTAGTAACTTACACTGAATAAAAAATGAATGTTGCGTGCAGTCCTGGTGTTGTGGAGAACTATGTCAACATCAATTGTGACGGAGCAATGTTGAGTTGGGAAGGGTCGATGAAATATTGATATCATCACTGTGGGGTGGTAGGCCGCCTTCATTGTCAAAACACCCTGCTACATTGCGGTGACCATCCATGCAGAACATTTGACATCACACCTTAAAGGGACATGTCATGATTAGGAGGAGTCCAAATACTGTGAACCAAATGAGTTGAAACAGATACCAGCAGTCCTAATGATTTGGGTGTACATCCACACTTAAAAAGAGTTGTCTTGTATTGACTTGGTTTAGTAGAAGAGAAAAAGAGAATGCTGGAATGATGGTATCCTTGATAGGAATTAAAGGCACTGTATAACAGTGTTTCCAGTTTAAAAAATCTGAGCTGCATGATTCCCCATGCTACCAGTGTCTCTGACATTGTCTAAAAATGAAGCCCTGAAAAAATTGCAGTTTAAAACGATCAGTAAGTGCTTTAAAAAAGTAAAAATTATTGAGAGACCATTCCAGCTTTCCCCCATAGACTGCTGTGTTGCAGAATTTCCTATCGCCCGATAGGAAATTAATGTGCCAATTTGTATCTGCACATATTGTACTAGTGACAGCATAACTGTCCAAACTTTTGTGTTCTAGGGTGTTTATATGTCCATTCAAACACTGTCAGATATGTCAGATAGCAAAGTTTGACAATTTTTTAAACGTGTCTTCCACAGTGTTATATAGTGTCTTTAAGGTTACACACACAATTCTTCCTGTGAAAATTGCAAGTTTTCTGTGCAGTGAAATGCCAACTGCCATTATATTCTGTGAATGTAATTTGTAATTTTCAGATTGTTTTCAGAGATAAGATACTGAGAATTAAGTAAAATAAGGTGATGAAAATTGTTATTATGCTTTTATAGTCACAATTATTTACATTACTGTGTTTTCTTAAGAATATCCTCAAACTATCAGAACTCTAACAATCTTTAACAATACGAATACAGTAATACTGTATTCTCTTGTATTTAAAGAAATTATATGCTTCCTGTTGTAAATTTTGTAATATCCTAATTTCAACCAAATTCTGTTTCCTGTGAATTTCTATTTCCAGTTTTCTACGTTAATTCCACAATCATTTGTTTCTTCGAAACATTAAACTGGTCTCATGATATTGACATACCCTCATCTTGTTTATAGACATGTCTGTTTATGCTGGCATAAACATATTGATGTTGGTTTGTCAAAATATCACACAGATATATTTACAGGTGTTATTCTTTCTCCATATCAGTGCCATACTTCCTGTTGTGTCTGTGATGTGTCTCCTATCACATGTATTTCAACCATGGTAGAATCATGCATAGATTGGATTGAAGATCAAAGATTAAAGCCCAAATATAGTCTGGGTCAATCAGATAAATTTTCAGCAATTTTTCAGAAAGTGTGGTATTGTCATGCCCACATCAGAAGAAAAAGAAAAACATCCAACATTCTGACACATTGTTTATAATGAGATTTCTTTTAGTTAAAGGTAAATGACTTGATTGGGGGTAGTCCTCAACTTGGGCTGAAACTACTCTAGAATCAAGTAAACTATGCAAGGATTCTCCTGTGAAAATCTTGTAGTCTAACGTTGACTCATTCTAAAATGAACAATGTCAATATCACTTGTAGCACAGAAACCTGCTGTGTGGCTCTCTATGGGGCTTATTTTTATCGTCCCCGGGATAAAAATTAAGATACTCCTATGTTTATGCTTGATTCTCCTTAAGTAAACAAATTACAGACAAATCCTCCCAGGTGGGAGATCCACTCCTGCTAGTGTATGGTTGGTATATATTTCAACTCATTTGATTCTTGAGGCATTTTCAAGTGTTCCCAATCATGTCACTAACCTTTAACAGGAAGCAGATATCACTATGTACATTTCCTATGGCAAAAAGTTCCCCCCCCCCCCCCAAAGAAAAATCATCTGGTTCTAGAAAATAAAAGCATTACAGGGTGTGTGATTTTTAGGGCATTAATACTAGGACTATCTAAAAAATGCAATAGGAAAGCTTTCATTTTTCAACAATTACCAAAAACTGAAACTAGAGAGATAAATTGAATTTGAAAGAGAAATATGGTGGATGGAGAGGTACCATATGCGGGTGGAAGTAGGGTGGAGTCTGAATATTGGAGGTAAACAAACACCAACATTTATCATATCTGTGAACTCAGTAGGGGATAACCACACATACTTTCACTTATGGATTTACTGTTACTTTACATTCATTGCAATGATTCAAACACATAGTTAAGACATCATGGTGTGATTTTTGAAGTGGAAGGTTTTATAGCTAAGTATACTGAAGAGGAAACTTCAATATGATATCATGGACGGTAATTTACATGGTTTGGTTCTGAGTGCATGTCTTGTGACGACAATGAAGTATAAATACAGCTGTTTGGTGGAAAACATACCAGCATTATTTACAATGATCACTTTTATGGTCTTATCGTCTTTCAATGAAACAAATAAAACATCCACATCTATAAGTGCATCATTTTTAAGTACCTTTTGACAAACAAAGCTTTCTAAGAAATAAAATTGGTGTATGCATCAACATTGATTAAAGGCAGTGTTGTAACCAAGTCGTTTTTTCTCAAGTCAAGTCAAGTCGCAAGTCATTCTGTCTCAAGTCAAGTCAAGTCTCAAGTCATCTGCCCACAAGCCAAGTCAAGTCGCAAGTCATTTTTTCACAAGTCAAGTCAAGTCGCAAGTCATTTCGTTGCAAGTCAAGTCAACCATATCAAAAATGTGTCCAAAAATAAACAACTCCACTCAGTCTGTGCTGCAGATGAAAAAACATTTATTCAGATGGCCGTTGAATAAAAGACAGGACTTCTTCAGGGCGCATATGGACCAAGGATAAAGAGTTTTTCAAGATTTTATAAATAAAAACAAAAAATACCTCACTCATAATCATGCTTTCATGTACACGTGCATTAATCCTTATTTTGAAGAATACTGGTACTTGCATTGAGATTTTAAAACGTAGCTTTAATGACGTACAAGTTACAAGAAATGCATAATATGAATAAACAGTGTTGTAACCAAGTCATTTTTTCTCAAGTCAAGTCAAGTCGCAAGTCATTCTGTCTAAAGTCATGTCAAGTCGCACATTTTTTCACAAGTCAAGTCAAGTCGCAAGTCAGAAAAATTGGTGAATCGCGTCTGACTCGAGTCCAAGTCACCGACTCGAGTCAACAATTCTGATTAAAGGCAACATATAATTTTGGTAAATGGTGGAAATAAATTTGTCTCCAATGTTATTGTTTATTTTTTTAGATAAACCAATATATTTTTTAAGTCTGGAATGTATAAAATATTTTGTATGTAAGTTTTGTCTTAATGAGTCGGTTTGTACTAACATAATACCCTTTTTAATCTCTGTTTTGTTTTGTAGGATTTCCTCCAATTTAAAATTTCTTTTATACATGTGAATGGTTTCAATATATGCACAGTCTATTCATGTAACTTCCATTTTGTGATTATAAGATGCAATGCAATTTCCGACTGCGATATGGAATATGCACTGGACCATAAATGAGATCAAAATTGTCTGGCTGTATGATATGAAAAATGGAATGACTAACGGAAGATGGGGAAGCTTTATCTGTTTGCATTCCAAGATGATTCATACATGTAGCTATACAGTCAACCGGCTGGCATGCAGCTGGTGTAGGAGATGCTGTAGATGCGGATTCTTGCTGGGACGATTTTGTTAGATGTTGAGTTGAGTCCAGGGAAGGTCTATGAGTTCGATCATGTCTGTCCCGAATAAAAATCTGCGATCATCAATGCCATGAATATAGGGTTAAAGATAATTTTGAATTATTACAACAAAACGTAATCAAAAAAACTGCTTTAAATCCGGTTAGAATGTATGATAAAACTGATAAATTGACAACAGTAGAACACTCATTTTATAACAAAGTCTCTACACGCATTTCATTAGTCTGGCAAGTACACTGCATGTACTGCATGTACACAGAATTGGATATGTGAGACAATGTTTTGCAATTACGTGGTGTTATTTTTTTATTGTGACTAATGCAACACCAGGCCAGTTGTTAAACTGTCAGTACTACAAATATGTGCTAATAACAATTTTGGTGAAAACAATTTCCATATTAGAGTGCAAGTGTAATATGCTTTCACTGGGAAACTATGGAAGTAGCAAATTGTGATATAGGCTATATTGATTTTCTATCATTGACCAGTACTTAACCAGTATATTAACTTACCTTATATATTTTGTTAGAAAATACAGACCTGGCAGGCTTGAACGGTTCTTTAAAAGATGATTTGCTCAAATGCTCACAGTAACTTGCATAAGTGCTGTTGTCGCAATTTATGGGTAACACAATACCATTTATGGTAAAGAGATGCTGTACCTGATGGAATTACCCATATCACTTCGAAACTCATGGATAAAATTTTAAAGCCCTGATTTATGCTCCCAACAGCATATTTTTATACCTCCACCGTCCAAATGAATCGTTCTGGTGAGATATTTTCCTAGGTTGTCTGTCTGGCAGTTCATGTGTGCATCTGTGTGTTTATAATTGTCTTGTAACTAAACCTAGATCAGATTTGAATCAGTCTTGGAATAAGTTTGGAGTATGATGGAACATAGAATTGATTTGTTTATGGAGTGGAACAATTTGAAGTGCAAAGATCGCAGGGCCTTGTGAGTATGAGTGTGATTTCTGATCATTGTCAAGATAACTTATGAACTACTACTGATCAGATTATGAATTTTATTACTAAAATTCTACTCTACATTTGGATTCTCTTGCAGGCAAGCCCCATGTGCAATACCAGTTGGACAGTGCCATGCAAGACGTCAATGACATGTACATCTTGCTGGAGGAAGCCGAGAAGAACGCTTGTCGCGGCGCCCTCATCGAGGAGAGGGGCCATTACTGCAGTCTTGTGGGATTCCTCAAACCAGTAGTTGTAAGTAATTGGGATACGTTGCCACATATGAATACTGAAATTAAAAGCAATACATCTGTGATAAAACAAAGTGATAACATGCATTTATTTGAAAAACATGACTATGCATGTCCTGAAAAATCACCATACTGATTTTGGTTTAGAAATATTTTTTTATGTCAGGTAAATATGGTCACAAATAGATATTAACAAATTGGCTTGTAGATGATGACTTAGATGAAAGAGATGCATGTATAATATGAGAGCTTGTTCACTAGTTCGTATTTTACCAAATATAGTATGTTTCTTCATCTTAAGACAGAAAATACAATTTTTCAAATGAAAAATATAATTTAATTATGATATTATTAGCATACTGAATGTGTGTAATTTCTCTGCTTTGAAAGTTATTCAGCCTTAAAATGTGTTTTTTACTCTGCATATGTAAGTTTGGCAGCTCTGTAATAATATTTTGTATTACATACCTTTTAAGACCATAAATGGTAACAATAAGTGGACACACATCAATTTATATGCGCCGTGAAAACCAACAACAACCACCACGATCACCTTACATGGAGAACGCTAGTTATGATGTTACTTTCCTGACAGTAGATACGCCGGTGCTTCAGGCATGTAGGGCTAAATTTAGGAAAAACAAAAGATGTAGTCTAGCGGACTATACGTTGAGAAATTTAACACAATATTTATCACAATTTCTATTTGTTTTCTTCCAGGAGGATGAGATTTCCTTGCTGTCTGAGATTGGTCATCTTCAGACTGTTTTGGAAGACCTAATGACACAGAGCAAAGACCCCTACAATCTACCACCGGCTTGTGAACAGATCATCTTGGACATCAAAGGACAAGATGTACAGTGGTCATATGTAAGTGACTAACCCCTCTTCCCCCTCCTCTCTCCACTCCCCTCCCCAGCTCTGATGGCACAAAAGACCCCTACAATCTACCACCGGACTGTGAACAGTCCAATGGTCTCTCGTATTTTAGTAGCAAGATTACTAGTGGATCTATGTAAGCGATTTACCTCTCTCTATTTATCAGACAAGTGATGTGTCTGCATAAGCTATCAATCTAAGATATTAACAAGGAGAAAAAAATCCCAGACTTGACAATACAACAGTGATCTCTGAAGACAGAGAAAAAAATTCTAGGAAAGTTTGACACCTGCTTATTAAATATAATTTATTATTTAACAGAAGACTTTAATGTGCTTAAAGTGGAGAGAATTACTATTTCAGTTATGCCAACTTATGCAATAGGAATCCCATTTATGCACACATTGTCTGTTTTTGGACATAATGGTCATGTTGAAGTGACAAATAATTGATGTTTCTCCTCCACAATCCAACAGACACCTCCCAGCTCACCGACTCCATCGAACGGCTCCCGCAAGTCCAGCATGTGCAGCCTCAGCAGCCTCAACAGCTCCGACTCCAGGTCCAGTGGCTCCATGGCCTCGGCCCACTCCAACCACTCCCACCCCAGCGTGGGCGGACCCAACGCCTCCATCCATCACAACTACCACCGCCACCGCAGCCTGTCCCAGCCCAACAACGCCGCCTGCCGTCTGTCCAGCGTCTCCTCCCAGGACTCGGGCTTCACCTCGCAGGATACGCTCTTCACACGGCCGGGCACGCCCCCCTCCACCCTCAATTCCTCCCAGTCACAGCAGCAGCAGCAGCAGCAGCCGGGAGATGGGGGGACACAGCTGGATGGCCAGGTACCCTACAGTGTCATGCTTCAGATGGCCAATGAATTCTCTCAGGTGGGTATCCTTTGATTGTTTTCTTCTCATATAGATCTCAGGGAGCCCATTTTGTTGTAAAAGGCATCGTATAACAATGTTTCCAGTTTTTAAAAAAAATGTAAACTTCGTGATTTCCCATGCTACCAGTGTCTCTGATAAGGTCTAAAAATGAAGCCCTGAAAAAATTGCAGTTCTAAACAGTCATGAAGTGCTTTTTTAAAAAGTGACAATCATTGAGCAACCATTTCAGTTTACCCCCATAGACTGCTGTGTTTTCATCACAATTCATGAGCCGATGTTTATCTGTACATATTTTAAGAGTGACAGCAAAACTGTCTGAACTTTTGTGTTCTATGGTGTTTATTAGTACATTTAGTCACTGTCAGATATGTCAGACAGCAAAGTTTGATCATTTTTGAAATGTGGCTTTATGATATTATATAGTGTCTTTAATACTATCTATGAGTTCTGCATCTACTGACATAAACAGAACAGATTGTCAACCTCATGTTAAATAGAGAATTGGTGTAAATGGTTTGGGCCCAGAGATACTGTGGATGCACATCAAGAAGTGGAATTTGTATTATCCAATTGTTAACTGAAAAAGAAACTTCCTTGAAACTTGAAATAAAATATATTTTAAGCTGGACCTATCACAAATTCAAGACATCCCACAGATATACACTTGGGCGGGGACGTTTATTACAGATGTGTAATTTACTCTATCTCTTATTTTTTTCTTTCTGCAGAATGCCAGGCAATCCTCCAGTGATCAGTCGTCCAGTGAATGCAGCACCCCGTCATCCTCCCCCTCCCCTGGCTACCCCGCCCCACCCTCCTCTCAGATGGCTCCCATCCCACCCTGGATGGACACCACCACCCCCACCCCCAAGAAGCCTAAGGCTGTCCCCACCCCCATGGTTTCTTTCAGCAAGTCCCCTGACCAGAGACCAGGGGGCAGGGATAGCAACAAGAAGGGACAGGGCCTGCCAGACTTCAACCAACCGCAACCAAACCAAAGTAAGCACTAGTATCCACCCCCTTTATCAAATGGAATGGTCCTAATGGTCCTATTATCTGTACATCACCGTAATGTGTTTCGGTAGTGACCAGTATATGTTGAGGTATGCATTAATCACAAAGAAAAATCTCCTTATGTTTGTACAAAATGGTGGGATGGACAGGACTAAGATTGCGCAGAGCCGGTCAGACTTCAATTAACCACAACCAAACCAAAGTAAGCACTAGAATTCAACCCCTTTATCAAATGGAATAGTCCTAATGGTCCTGTCATCTGTACATCACCTTTATGTGTTTTGGTAGTGACCATTATATGTTTGAGGTATGCATGAATCACAAAGAGAAATCATATGTGTGTACAAAATGTGTACAAAGTATATAACCTCTTTATCAAATGGAATCTTCCTAATGGTTCAAACATCTCTTTGTTATCTGGTATTGACCATTATGTGATGTACTACGTGTACATGAGGGTCATTCTTCGCTTAGTGTCTAATTTTAGCCTGGAAAAAAAATCATGAAAATTAATTTTTTCAAATTTCGATTTTCTTCCAGAGACGTCATTGTTAAATGGTGCACAATAATGTAATCAGATCTCTGCAATCTTTTATGGTTATTTAAAAGATTTCATTAGATTTAAATTTTCAAAAGTGTCATTTCGGTCACAAAAAGTAAATTCTGTCACAAAATGTGTGACTGATATGACTTACGGATTTTATTTGAGTATTTGTGAAGGTCATTCAATATTTGTTCAATGTATAAAGAATTGCAACAAATTTAATGACTGTAATGTGATTAAATTTACTCATTGTTTCCACCCATATTATATTGCTATTTTTGACAAAATAAGTTTACAAGAAATCATTTCCATCCAAGGTGAAATGTGACAGAAATAATTATTATGAATATGACAGGAACAAAAACAAAAAACAAAAAAACAACAATCATATAAGAGTTCATTAATTAAAGCATATTTTCTGAAAATCTGTGTGCAGTTTCTTTGATACCTTATTCTTATACCTGTGTCTTATCATTTCTTTCTTTCTTTCAGTTGTGCCTAAGCCACTGTCTTCCTCTAGTAACAGCTCTGAGATGTCCATTAAACAACGCTGTGCAACACTGCCCTCAAGGCGTGCTTCACAAGTAAGTCTTCACAAAATGGCTGACTGAGTGACTGACACTGCTCGTTACAGAGAGGATCGATGCCACTTTGTTATTGGGCCGTTGACGTGCGTATCATTGTTCGCACGTGGCTAGATTCTATACCTCCACTAGGTATTTATGAGTGAGTGCAACAAGTCAGTTAATTTCATAGAACATATGTGAAAATGGTAACAAGTCAGGTGCAGGTGGTGGCAACGAGTAGGTAAATTGCATAAAATATAATTCTGAAAATGGCAACAAGTAGGTAAATTGTATGAGTAGATCTAGTTTGTCTGTTTGACAACATTATAAATGGCAGGCTGCAATTCAAAAAATACAAGTCAGGAAATAAATGGACAAGTCTTTAAACTTGGTCACAAGTGAGGTTATTTTATCATATCTTAACCCAATATCATCACTGGTCTGTAATTAACCAAGATAAGAATAATTCAATGGGTTTTTTCTACAACAATGTCAATTGTAAGCTTGATTTTTAATAATATACCAATTTGTATACCGTGTGGGGTACTTAGTAGAGTTGGTACACGTACTAATAAATGAGCGCGCGCATCATACCATTACGCACACACATTAATGGCCCAATAAGAAAATGGCAACGATCCTCTCCGTAACGAGCAGTGTGACTGACACAGGCCTGACTAGACATATAGATGGCTTGTGGAAATATATCATTGGCATCAGCTGTCTTTGGGATCGTGTGTGCACGATACTTGCCATATTTCTCGACGGATTCTTTTCAAATTTGGTGTGTAAGTGTATCATAGTCAACTCTAGACACCTACAACTTTTGGTGATGCTGCCCTCAATGTTCTGCCTTTTACAGGGTCAAAGGTCAACCTGATAGGTCTAAATTTGCAAAAATGCTTATTTTTTCAATTACTTTATTGTTACTCGAAGGATTTCATTTAAACTTGCTGTATAGGTGTATGGGTGGTCATTCTACATGTAGGCCACATTAGTGTTTAGTGATGGCGCCCTCAGTGTTCCGACTTGGTGCCATGTCACAGTACTTGTATGTGCTCTTTCGGCCACATTTCTTGTCCGATTTTATTCAAACTTGTTTTGGACATTTATTGGGGTGGGGGTGTAATTCTCTCAGGTGGGTATTCTTTGGTTGCTTTCTTCTCATATAGATCTCAGGGAGCCCATTTTGTTGTTAAAGGCATCGTATAACAATGTTTCCAGTTTTTTAAAAAAATGTAAACTTCGTGATTCCCCATGCTACCAGTGTCTCTGATAAGGTCTAAAAATGAAGCCCTGAAAAAATTTGCAGTTCCAAACAGTCATGAAGTGCTTTTAGAAAGTGACAATCATTGAGCAACCATTTCAGTTTTCCCCCATAGACTGCTGTGTTGCAAAATTTTCATCACAATTCATGAGCCGATGTTTATCCTTAAATATTTTAAGAGTGACAGCAAAACTGTCTGAACTTTTGTGTTCTATGGTGTTTATTAGAACATTTAGTCACTGTCAGATATGTCAGACAGAAAGTTTTACCATTTTTGAAATGTGGCTTTATGATATTATATACATGTAGTGTCTTTATACTATCTATGAGTTCTGCATCTGCTGACATAAACAGAACAGATTGTCAACCTCATGTTAAATAGAGAATTGGTGTAAATGGTTTGGGCCCAGAGATACTGTGGATGCACATCAAGAAGTGGAATTTGTATTATCCAATTGTTAACTGAAAAAGAAACTTCCTTGAAACTTGACATAAAATATATTTTAAGCTAGACCTATCACAAAATCTAGCCATCTCACAGATATACACTTGGGTGGGGACGTTTATTACAGATTGTGTAATTTACTCTATCTCTTTTTTTTTCTTTTTGAAGAATGCCAGGCAATCCTCCAGTGATCAGTCCTCCAGTGAATGCAGTACCCCGTCATCGTCCCCCTCCCCTGGCTACCCCGCCCCACCCTCCTCTCAGATGGCTCCCATCCCACCCTGGATGGACACCACCACCCCCACCCCCAAGAAGCCCAAGGCTGTCCCCACCCCCATGGTTTCTTTCAGCAAGTCCCCTGACCAGAGACCAGGGGGTAGGGATAGCAACAAGAAGGGACAGGGCCTGCCAGACTTCAACCAACCGCAACCAAACCAAAGTAAGCACTAGTATCCACCCCCTTTATCAAATGGAATGGTCCTAATGGTCCTATTATCTGTACATCACCTTAATGTGTTTCGGTAGTGACCAGTATATGTTGAGGTATGCATTAATCACAAAGAAAATCTCCTTATGTTTGTACAAAATGGTGGGATGGACGGGACTAAGATTGCGCAGGGCCGGTCAGACTTCAATTAACCACAACCAAACCAAAGTAAGCACTAGTATTCTACCCCTTTATCAAATGGAATAGTCCTAATGGTCCTGTCATCTGTACATCACCTTTATGTGTTTTGGTAGTGACCATTATATGTTTGAGGTATGCATGAATCACAAAGAGAAATCTTATGTGTGTACAAAATGTGTACAAAGTATACAACCTCTTTATCAAATGGAATCTTCCTAATGGTTCAAACATCTCTATGTTATGTGGTATTGACCATTATGTGATGTACTAGGTATACATGAGGGTCTAATTTTAGCCTAGAAGAAAATCATGAAAATTAATTTCCTCAAATTTTGATTTTTCTTCCAGAGATGTCATTGTTAAATGGTGCACAATAATGTAATCAGATCTCTGCAATCTTTTATGGTTATTTGAAAGATTTCATTAGATTTTAATTTTCAATGTCATGGCTATGGAGAAAGTGTCATTTCGGTCACAAAAAAGTAATTTCTGTCATAAAATGTGTGACTGATATGACTTATGGATTTTATTTGAGTATTTGTGAAGGTCATTCAATATTTGTTCAATGTATAAAGAATTGCAACAGATTTAATGACTTTAATGTGATAAAAATTACTCATTGTTTCCACCCATATTATATTGCTATTTTTGACAAAATAATTTTTCAAGAAATCATTTCCATCCAAGGTGAAATGTGACAGAACTGATCATGATGAATATGACAGGAACAAAAAAACAAAAAAGACCCAATCATATAAGAGTTCATTATTTAAAGCATATTTTCTGAAAATCTGTGTGCAGTTTCTGTGATACCTTATTCTTATACCTGTGTCTTATCATTTCTTTCTTTCTTTCAGTTGTGCCTAAGCCACTGTCTTCCTCTAGTAACAACTCTGAGATGTCCATTAAACAACGCTGTGCAACACTGCCCTCAAGGCGTGCTTCACAAGTAAGTCTTCACAAAATGGCCGACTGAGTGACTGACACTGCTCGTTACAGAGAGGATCGATGCCAGTTTGTTATTGGGCCATTGACGTGCGTATCATTGTTCGCACGTGGCTAGATTCTATACCTCCACTAGGTATTTATGAGTGAGTGCAACAAGTCAGTAAATTTCATAGAACATATGTGAAAATGGTAACAAGTCAGGTGCAGGTGGTGGCAACGAGTAGGTAAATTGCATAAAATATAATTCTGAAAATGGCAACAAGTAGGTAAATTGTATGAGTAGATCTAGTTTGTCTGTTTGACAACATTATAAATGGCAGGCTGCAATTCAAAAAATACAAGTCAGGAAATAAATGGACAAGTCTTTAAACTTGGTCACAAGTGAGGTTATTTTATCATATCTTAACCCAATATCATCACTGGTCTGTAATTAACCAAGATAAGAATAATTCAATGGGTTCTACAATAATGTCAATTATAAGCTTGATTTTTAATAATATACCAATTTGTATACCGTGTGGGGTACTTAGTAGAGTTGGTACACGTACTAATAAATGAGCGCGCGCATCATACCATTACGCACACACATTAATGGCCCAATAAGAAAATGGCAACGATCCTCTCCGTAACGAGCAGTGTGACTGACACAGGCCTGACTAGACATATAGATGGCTTGTGGAAATATATCATTGGCATCAGCTGTCTTTGGGATCGTGTGTGCACGATACTTGCCATATTTCTCGACGGATTCTTTTCAAATTTGGTGTGTAAGTGTATCATAGTCAACTCTAGACACCTACAACTTTTGGTGATGCTGCCCTCAATGTTCTGCCTTTTACAGGGTCAAAGGTCAACCTGATAGGTCTAAATTTGCAAAAATGCTTATTTTTTCAATTACTTTATTGTTACTCGAAGGATTTCATTTAAACTTGCTGTATAGGTGTATGGGTGGTCATTCTACATGTAGGCCACATTAGTGTTTAGTGATGGCGCCCTCAGTGTTCCGACTTGGTGCCATGTCACAGTACTTGTATGTGCTCTTTCGGCCACATTTCTTGTCCGATTTTATTCAAACTTGTTTTGGACATTTATTGGGGTGGGGGTGTCATTCTGCGTAACAATAGTTTTCAGTGACAGCGCCCTCATTGTTCTGACTTTTATAGGATGCCATGTCATATTTCTAATTTATCCAAATGGGGGGTGAAGGGACGGGTTTGGGGGATGCATGTGCTCGAAGGGCCCCCCCCCCCCCCCCCTGCTGAGTGCTCTAGTTCTTGAACAATGTTCCTAGAACAATGTTCCTTGTTCTTGAGTTTTGTAGTGAATACAGGAGAATGTGCAACAAAAACACCATAATGTAAAATCAAATTTATTGGCATTTTACATTTTTTCCAGTTCATGTATTGTGTTCTAATAAGCCACACATGCTGAGTATTGAACATATATATTAATTCAATCCTTTGAATTTAAACCTGGCAAATGGTGCAAAATAGTACCCATAATTGTACTTGTGGTCATTATTTCAAGCTGTTTGTTATCCCTGCTGATACTATACTATAAAAAAGAGGGGGGAAGAAGGTCATATTTTAAAGGGTTAGTAACATGATTGGCAACACTTGAAAATGACTCAAGAACCAAATGAGTTGAAATATATACCAACTATACACTAGTAGGAGTGGATCTCCCACCTGGGAGGATTTGTCTGTAAGTTGTTTACTTACGGAGAATCAAGCATAAACATAGGAGTATCTTAATTTTTTCCGGGGACTATAAAAATAAGCCCCATAGAGAGCCACACAGCACGTTTCCGTGCTACGAGTGATATTGACATTGTTTATTTTAGAATGAGTCAACGTTTGACTACAAGATTTTCACAGGAGAATCCTTGCTTAGTTTTCTTGATTCTAGAGTAGTTTCAGCCCAAGTTGAGGACTACCCCCAATCATGTCATTTACATTTAAACTTGATTTGATTTCTAATGAGTGACATGATGATTTTTTTAGGGGTGGGGGGGGGGGAGTTGGTAATGTCCCCAAACAGATGTTGTGAGAGGCAACTTGTGACTCTGAAGCTAGATTTAAATCTCAGTTTGTGGTGAAAAAGAAAAGATTGGATGCAAACAATGTGTACACCCTCGTTAAAAAGTGTATGTAGTTTGTTATTGTGACATTCAGTGGTATATTCAGAATTTTCAGTGGTATGTATCACAGTGATGATATTTTGGTATAACAAATATTTTCCATAGCCCAGCCCAAGATATGTTTGAACTAGTCTTCAATGGGTTACATTGATAATGCTGCATTTTGCTTTGACAGGGTGCCGCCCCCCTGTGTCTGGATCCCGTCCTGAGCCGTGACATTGAGTTAAA
>JZLH01S0425083.1:31807-43398 GCA_001188425.1 Eucidaris tribuloides
CTTCTACTACTTCTACTACTACTACTACTACTACTACTACTACTACTACTACTACTTCTACTACTACTACTACTACTACTACTACTACTACTACTACTACTACTACTACTAGTACTACTACTAGTACTACTACTACTAGTTCTACTACTACTAGTAGTAGTAGTACTACTACTACTATTACTTCTACTACTTCTACTACTTTACTACTACTAGTACTACTACTAGTACTACTACTAATACAGTGGTCACCACTTAGGAGGGTGGCATTGGGTTACTCCAGCTCAAAGGGTTAAATATAGGGAAACAGTTATTATCATACTAAAATTTACTAGCCTGAATGGGGTATTCTGTACTCCTGTTTAATGAGAAAAAAAACTTGCAAATTCCTTCTCCTGTATGCACATACCACATGTACTTCTACTTTTGCTTCATCTTGTTGTTCTCTCCCTCCTTGGTCTTTCCCCTGTTTGAATCTTCCCTCATTGGCATCTTTTAGAAGTTCATCATAATGTAAGGATATGTCCTGTCCATTTCTATAGCCCGCCTTTGCAAGCCGTGATCAAGTTCCTTTGCACTCTGTTGAGTACCTCCCGTTACTAACGCTATCAGCCCAACTTCTCTTCTCCACCCATCTGTAAACCCGTATATATTTTTTTCTACTGTCTTTAGGCTCCATAGAGAAGAATACCCCACAGCCCACACCAGATTGTAGGTTAACCCTTAATGGTATCCCACACAGAAAATCTAATGCACTGTGCTAATCCCCATTATAATTATGAACCCCTAATTCCTCTGTGCCAGGTTTATTTTGGGGACTGTACAATCTCTCTTATGAATTCACGCACATGTTCTCGTGGCGGGGCACCATGGGAACCGGTCTGTGAATGGAGCATGTACACGGATAAACATTTATGTTGCTTTGGCACTGTACCATGTGCGAATATATGTGACCGTCCAGCTCCAAACCAACAAAAGTTGCAGAGTACAATTCCTTGAAATAGACCAAAATGTGTCACTTAAGTTGACCAACTCAAATTTTTAAAGTTTATCTCATTTGAAAGAGTAATCCTTTACATATCTACTTTCAAACTTTGGTGGCTTAAAACAAACCCAAAACAGAGATATTGACAGTTTCATTTCATTTCTGAAAGTGCTTTTGCATGTCGCACCTAAATTGATTGAACTTAATCTTTAAAATCCACTTTTGTCCCTTTTATGTGAAACTGCACCTCCTAACTCACTTATTTGAATCAAATTTTAACAAGTTATATATCATTTTAAAGCTTAGAGCTTATTCGTTAAAACTATATGTAGAGAAATGAAAATTCATTTTGGCCTACTTTTTGTGGGTTTTAAGCTTGGCGATCACATATGTTAACAAAGCATTTTAAGAGGTTGAAACCCTTAAGTTGGAGTAGCTGGTTCTTGTTGATAGTGTTTTTTTGCCATGCGTATTTGACTTGGAATTTCTTATACAATGCGTCCCTCCTGGTATGTATAAGCCTATACAAAATAACAGTACACCTGTGTGGGTAGGTAGATCACAAGATGGCGCTATCCGATGAACTGCCGTGGTATTGCTGATCTCGTTTGTGTTCCAGAGAATACCAAGGGTAGATCAAGATTTTGGTTCGAAAGAAAGTGTTTAACAAGTAGAAGTCAAATGAACTTTGCTCAAATCAAATGCATTGGGAATCAGGTTTCAAATTGAGCAACTATTTTGTGATATCAATCACACACATTTTACCAGAATGGGTCTGGACTCTGGAATTTCACTTCGCATTATGCAAAATTAATTCGGCTTGTGTGACTTCGAGTTACAAGTTCAACTACAGTGACATGGCCAGATTTTGATTTGAGTACAGTATTGTTTTACAAATGCAAGTCTACATCCTAGCATTTAAACGTTTATAGTGGCAGTTCCTATTTTCGAACATAATTACTGTACCTCATCGTTGCAATGACATTGAAAACCCCTTCTCACTTGACGTCACAAATCATTTTTATGCCTCCTCAACGAAGTTGCCGGAGGCATTATGTTTTCGGGTTCTGCATCAGTCCTTGCGTCCGTTACCGGTTCTTGTTACCGCGATAACTTAAGAACAGCTGATCGGATTTTGATGTTATAGGACCAAGTATGTACTATGAGGCAACAATGAACTGAATAGATTTTGGAGTTGAAGGGGCCTAAACTATGTCTGATTTGTGCTTGTTACCGCAATAACTTACGAACGGCTGGTAGGATTTTAATATAACTTGGTTGAAGTGTGTATTATAAGGCACCAATGAACTGATTAGATTTTGTAAGGTCATGAGGTCTCATACATGTCTGATTTGGCCTCGTTACCGCGATAACTTGAAGAACGGCTGGATTTGGATTTAGGTGGGAGTCCGGACAGCGGAGGCATATCTATCGACTGCGCACAAACGACCTGCTCTAGTATTTATTTTTTTCGCTTTTAATTAGGCAAAATATGTAATGCCATGTATACCCTTGATTTTGTTTTATGCCTCCGCAACGAAGTTGCCGGAGGTATCATGTTGTCGGGTTGTCCGTCCGTCCGTTGTCGGTTCTCGTTACCACGATAATTTAAGACCGGCTGATCGGATTTTGATGTAACTAGCACCAAGTATGAAACATGAAACATGAGGCAACGATGATCTGAGTAGATTTGGGGTTTGAAAGGTCAAAGGGTCACAGGTCACAGGCCCTAAAACATATCTGATTTGGGCTCGTTACCATGATAAAAATAAGAAAGGCTTGTCGGATTTTGATATAACAGGGGTGAAATATGTATTATAAGGCATCAATGAACTGATTAGATATTGGGTTGAAAGGTCAAAGGTCACAGGGCCTAAAATATGTCTGATTTTTGCTAGTTACTAGCACTACGATAACAAAGTTTTGTCGGATTTTAATGTAACTTGGGTGAAGTATGTATTATAAGGTACCAATGAACTAATCAGATTTCAGGGTTGAAAGGTCAAAGGTCACGAGGCCCCATAGTTGGTATCTTAACCATAATAACGGGAGAACGGCTCATTGGATATTGATGTAACTTGGCCGAAGTATGTATTATGGGGCACTGATGAACTGATGAGATTTCGGAGTTGAAAGGTCAAACGTCATGAAGCCTCCATAATTGTTGTTTTACCACGATAACTTAAGAACAGCTTATCGGATATTGATGTAACTTGGGTGAAGTAAGTATTATAAGAAACCAATGATCTGATCAGACTTAAAGGTTGATGGTCAAAGGTCAAGGTCACAAGGCCCCATACATGTCTTATTAACTCTCGCTACCACTACACGCATATAACTAACGACTTCGGCAGTTTATGAGAAAAAATACTTAAAACCAGATTGAATACATACATACATACATGAATGATGCATTTCAATTTTGGAATTGGACGGGGGTTCGGAGGCATACCCACCGGCTGCGCCCAGCCGAATTGCTCTAGTTTTTCTTTAAAATGTCCATCGTAAATTTAACACCGCTTATATATTATTCCAATGCTGAAGATATATATATATATATATATACTTTTTTAAAATGAAAAATTGGATCCGGGAGAGACGAGAATCCCGTAAATGTCGATTTATATGTTGAGAAAAGAAATTCCCATTATTTGTTGAATGTATAAAATGTTTCGAATCACGCTGTGGGTCCGGTGCCAAATGGTAATACAGTACCGAACCTCATTCTAAACCTGACCCTAACCCTAAACTTGGCTAAACGTAGGCCTCACCCAACCTGAATCCCAAACGGCAAACCCAATAATAACCGTAACTGTAATTCCTTTGTCTATTTGGAGATGTCAATGCTGAAGCAGTGTCGCAGGAGCATTAGGTCTTGTTACCAATGTCCAAAATGTATTTCTCGAAACTTGACTTATATTTCCGCAATACATTTCCATGTTTTCCTGGTAAAGTTGGGGTTATCGGTTTCGTTTTATTTATTATCTATTCATTTAATCATATCCATTTCTTTCTTTCTGTCTGTCTTTTATTCTTTCTTGCTGTTGAAGCCCACGGTCCCACTGTACCTGCTAATATTCCTTTATATGTATCTATATCATTCATCTGTTCATGTTTTTATGTCAATCCACCCATATATACCTCCATCCATGCAAACACTGTTTTGACACACACACACACACACACACACACACACACACACACACACACACACACACACACACACACACACACACACACACACACACACACACACACACACACACACACACACACACACACACACACACACACACACGCACGCACGCACACAGCACGCACACACGTGCACGCACACGTACACACACGCACACATATACTCACAATTGTGGGGGTATTGTATTGTGGGAGTAATTGAAAGTATAATCTGACATTGTGAGGGTTAATTTCTGACCCCCACAATGCATAAATACGGCCACAATGTCTAAACCTACAAATGTGTGTAGATTTTACCCCCACAATGTAGTCCTGTACCTATTTTAAACACACAAATTACACACAACATACAATTAACATTCTGGGAGTTTCTCAAATTTTTGCTTTAATGCACCTAGAGGGTCGTTTTATATGTATATCACCCTACTTTCTTGTGAGGGTATCAGCACATTGCAAATTACCCCCACAATGTTGATTTCTACATGTTTTTACCCCCATAATGTAGCCATTGTAAGAGCGTGTGTGTGTGCGTGTGTGCACATATACACACAGATACACACACACACACACACACACACACACACACACACACACACACACACACACACACACACACACACACACACACACACACACACACACACACACACACACACACACACACACACACACACACACACACACACACACACACACACACACACACACACACACACACACACACACACACACACACACACACACACACACACACACACACACACACACGCACACACACACACACACACACAAACACATGCACACACGTGCACACACATATAAACACACACATACACACACATACACATAAACACATGCACAGACACACACACATACAGACACAAACACATGCACACGCGCACACAAACACATACACATACACACCCAGAAACACCCAAAGGTTTGGACATACATTCTCATTTTGCTTGACAATGTTATACATGTAGATCAAAATGCAATGGGTTCGGTTGGCGTGTTATAATATTGGGGTATATTTATTATCATAGCCTCAAAAAAATGTTCTTCAAATATAAGAAGCAAATGCAACAATATAACCAACGCTTGTGTGAGAATACATAAAAATATATCATTATTTCAAGATACTAATTTACATTAGTTAATTATGTTAACGTGTTTTGACACAATTTTTAAACCACATCTTAGTAGGCTATGTGAAAGAATAAAAATTTGTACATTGTATATGCCTAGTAACTAGTGAATTGAAAATATCTATCTACCAAGGTTATGTATTCAAGTAAATACAATTCAACATGTGTATATGCATTATGTAAACTCATTTTACTAGATATAAATTATGTTAAATCAAATACACTTTATTGATGCAAAAGGTAATTTAGTTTCAGGGAAAGTAAAAAAAAAAATAAGTCAGATATTTGTTCACTGGTTCATGTTCTCAAATATTACTTATATAAACAGGTTATACGTTTGAAAAATCATTTTAACACAAAAATAAAAATAGAGTGCTACCCTTTGATTAAAATGGAATGGAATGATTGGAGTATAGCCTTTTACATATTATGCTATGCTTCTCTGAATATATTGTGAGGTGCAACAATTTAGAAAGTTTAATACAATATTCACTCATTTGTCAATTACCAAACAATACTAAAAAATACCGGACATTTAGTTGATCCCGATCTCTGCAAACGTTACATGGATAAAAGAAAAATATGTGAAAATATAATTTATGAATTAATATTCAACGGAAAGGCCCACAGCACCACTTATCTGTACATTCCTTGGCAGCACGATGAGTGAATTACTATCAAATTATTTTTGATTTCAGGGATTTGCTTGATTGTTGATATCTGGTCGATGCCAGGACCTTTACACATCTTATAACATGCAATACGTAAGCAAGCGGGCAGGTCATTAGTACATGTATTGAGCCGACTGAACTACTTACCTAGCTAGGCCCATGACTTGACTAAGGCTTCGGTTCATAACAAATATTCTCCATCCATATTGAGTCCCCGTATTATATTACGTCATCTTACGTCACAAGCCACTGAACTCACATAGACAGTGTACACTCACCCTGCTTAATAGACTTCATTGGGCGATTCCACATTAAAAAAAAGACACTTCTATACAGTTTCCACTTTACTCTAATGAAAAATGAATACGTATCTTTCATGATCTTGTATACCACACAGATGTGTCAGATCAATTATACTACAGGTCATTTACTGTAAGTTATTTTTGATGTATGAAATAGAAACGAAAAAGTGATGTGTTGCATACAACATGCAAAGATGTCCCGTGGATACGTAGGCCAAAAGCTTTGGCTTGTGTACGGACTCGACGTCGAAATCAGGCGTCATCAGATGATTTCAATATTTTACAAGTATAGTATTGTAGGGAGGTAACGTATATATCGCAATCATCCGATTACGCCCGATTTCGAGGTCGAGCGAAAGTATCGTCACGTTCCAAACGCGTTTACAGAAACGCGTTCCTTGAACCGATATTCAAACGCGACGAAACGCAAATCCATCATAGCAAATGCATGCCTTGCGTTTATTGAAACGAAATTCGTTTCTGGGATCGCGTTTGTACGCGTTCGGAACGTGACGATACTTTCGGTCGCCACTGTACACAGGCCGAAGCTTTCGGTCTACTAGATATCATGTAACATCGGCAGTCCCAATGGCAAATGACAATGAATTATGTTGATGGAGTTTTAGAGTTATGGGTTTCAATGACATGTCAGTCATTTCCAAGTATAAATACATCGATTGTAAGTTTGTCACAGTTCGACATTGAGTCATGATTGCTTTCTTTTATAAGACGCGATCGTATAAAATAGATCCTCATTTCACATGTGTTTTAGAGATGGAACACTGGAAAATGTAAAAAAGCCCACAATTTCTAATACGGATTCACCATACAAAAGTTGACATAATTATACTGTATACATGTATTAGAGCGTGATCAGTTAATGTCACGGACGGACGTTTTAAAAATGACCATTATTGAAGACCTAAGGAAAGTTTAGTAATATTCAGTACCTTTAGTGATAGCCTCCACAAGAAATCATATAGCAGCCCTTCATGTCTTATCACCTTTTTTCCTTATGCCTTCAATAATGATCATTTTTTAAAGTGTCCGTCCGTGACATTAACTGATCACACTCATTACCGCTAAGTTTAAAAACTAGAATAATTCTATACGAGCACACTTAATACCAATACGCTACTTATACTACAAATTATACTTTTGATACATAGTTAGAGTCGTTTTTACAACTCACAGTCGGTATACCTTGTCTCTCAATGAGTTGACAGAAACAACGGGCAAGATAAACTGCATAAGTCAATATGTCCCGCACACAGAAATATTAATACAATGTATAAAATCGAATTCCCAGCACCAAATGTAAGAAAATTGTGAATTAAGTATGTGAAACATGACGCCGATTCACAGTCCCAATCCCACCATTGTAAGCATTAATGAGAAAAGGACAAACTCATCGCTTAAAGTTCGTCATTGTTCATCACAGCATTATATCATTTTTCCAGAAAAAGAGAGTCAAAATTTATATAAAGACAAGGGTTCGTATTCACAGAATGTTTAACCTTAGTCACATATTCTATAAACCCATGGAAAGCTGGTTGGTCAAAATCTTCGCACTTGCTATGTAGGCTATGTAATGTAAAAAGCACTCGTTCAATATTGGTTACATTGCCTGCACAGTTACGTTGCGAAACAAGTCTTAGACTAAAAATCTAAATTTGAAGCAATTATTCTGACCCTCTGCATAATTTTACCCTCTCTTGTGATTACGTACTAAAATGTGGAATTGTTTGGTCTCTCCCTAGCACGGATAAGACGGCTCTCATAAAACAAAGAGCAGGCACACACCGAAAGTGGAATGGATCAACATAGTCCGCGACTTCAAACAGGGTGGAGTTTTCGAGACACCGGAGACGGCGCATTCAGTCTCCCGCAGGAGGACTTGCAAAAACGTCGCTTCTGTTATTAATAATAAAATACTGCCGTGTAAATCTACTAGAAGTAAACAATATACGCATGACTTTGACACAATTTATCTAAACCATGTCAACACTGTCACAATAAAATCTAAGCATAAACTCAAATTGGGTTCCACCGACTTTTCTTTACTTATTAGTCACAAAACAGACAAAGAATACATACATACTAAAAATGAGATCATAAAAAATATAAAATAATGTTAAAAGTAGCACCATTGTCTGTACGATACCCAGTGACTGTGTTCCCAACTTCCATAAAATGGGGTCGCAGTTGACAGGGTATTCTACAATCATGAAGGCGTAGCCACACTGGATGCGAACTTTCTTTTAGTTCCGTGAATGCGAAGGAATGCGTTCAATCGCGGAAGATTCCGTTTCGTCAATTTATCAAGCTCCACAAAAATGGATTGCGACCAGTGGCGGAAGGATAAATTTCTTTAAACTAAACATGTGTTAAAAACATAATTGACGGATTTGGCTCCTCCAATTTTCATTCTTCACTCTATCCTTCAACATCTGAGTGTACTAGTAATCATATCCTAAAACAATATGATTACTAGTGTGCATCATCCTTACTCTAACGTACGTATTTGTCAGATCCTATAGTTGAAAATGAAAATCCAGATCAATAAATGGTATAAAAATGTCATATTAACCTTATTATATTTATATAATTTTACCTCATGCAGTGATACATACGACTGCACTGAAATTAAAACTAAATACCATACAAAAATTCGTACCATGACATAAACGTATGTACATCACATAATAACACATAAGTTCAATAAATAACATTTGTCCACAACTTACGTAGACGCATCTTGGTCCAATTTGTATGAAAAGACCATGAAAGTGAATATACTCCACTGCCGGTATGTACAGTCTGTAACAGTGGTGGTATAATCAGTAGTTTATCTCCCCTTTATATCTGTGGCGAACATTTCATTTCTAAAATAAATCGTGACGATATTAAAATATTCTTTGTCTTTGTTTCGTTGACTTAATAATTTTGAGTTATTTTATTACATACTTTAAAGATAATATTGTAAATGCATGTATCTCAATTCAGCCTTAAGCTGTCATGACCATTATTATTCTAATACGTATATATCTCTTCTCATTGTTAATGTCAAAATCATGTTCATTCATCATAAAGATACAATAAAATGGACCCTGCGACTATTTTGTGCACGGTTTGGTTTCAATCCATTTACAACGAAATGAAACTAATGACATCAGCTATTAACAAAAAGAAAATGTTTGATTACTTTGATAATTTATTATTAAACTCATAAAGGTGTTTCCCCGTGAACCATTTACAGCACGTCGAGTTTATTTCTTTCAGTTTAGACGATGAATACTTCTTATTAGATCAAATTGGTCACCAACGGTTCTCCTTTGGAGACTGCTGCTACTACTACACAGACTGGGACGCAGGTTTTACGTTTGAAAATGAGTTTGAATGAATTGAAATCCATTTTTTCTTAAAGAAAAATTTCGATAAATTTCTTTGACCGATCACGGAAAAAGATAATGAATTACAGTAATAACTGGTTCTTTGCAAGAAGCAAATATGTTTTAATGATTGCTTCTTATCCAAGCTTCGTGTAATGTGTACCGACTGGTACTAGCTCAGCATCACATGCTTTTCTTGTTATGTCTTCCCGAGTTGGTAAATGACGACCAAAACGAAGACGATGACGAGCACCGCGACGACAACGCTGAGATGTATCAGTCATGTAACCGATGCTCGGCTGGTAGCAAAATCCTTCAGGTGCATCGTCCTGAAAGAAAAAGTGGTATAAATGAGGATAACAGAATAATAATGGTAATTACGTTTATTTTACATTTACAACAACAACAACAACAACAACAACAACAACAACAACAACAACAACAACAACAACAACTACTACTACTACTTCTTCTTGACATCATGAAATAGCTCGAGTTATGAATATACGTCGTATAAGATAGAGAGATGATCCATAAATGTGTTATTTTCATCATTGGTCCAAAAATAGTCTTGAATGCATCCAGACCTCAGCTAGTTGACCCGTGGCATGCAGTACTTAATGGCAATATAATGATTTATACGCACATGGTATTGTCTTTAACAGAATACAACTGAGATATACCGTATTCAAGACATCCCTTCATAAAGATTTTCTGCATATTGTTACATTGTCAGTGCTTCGTTGTAGTAGGTCACATAAGAATTTGTGCTTAAACTGAAACAGTATCTGGATGAAATGCCCTTCTTTTACTCAGAAATAAATACTATCTTCTCCAGTTAAATAGCCTAACACCCCATGCACGTTTTCCGAACAACTTTGAAGTATTTTTGTTATTTTTTTCTAGGATATAAGATGAACTGGATTAAACCTCTAAATGAACATGAAAAACACTCAGTTTTAAAGAGTAACATACTTACACATGGTTCGTCTTGTACTCAGAGGGCACTGTCATTGGTTTCAGCATTCGTCTGTTCTTCTAAAGGTGCACTTTGGTCCGTTTCTTGACGTTCTCCAGCTTCCCCTTGAGGTTGTGGTGCTTCTTGTGGCGTTTCGTCTTTTGTTTCTTGGGGTGTTTCTTGTTGTGTTTCTTCTTTTGCTTCATGGGACGTTTCTTGTGATGTTTCTGGTGGCGTTTCTTCGTTTGTTTCTTGTGGTGTTTCTTGAGGTGATTCTTTTGGTGTTTCTTGGGGTGTTTCTGGTGGCGTTTCTTCTTTTGTTTCTTGTGGTGTTTCTTGTGCTGGTGATTCTTGTGTTGGCGTTTCTTCTGGTGTTTCTTGTGATGTTCCTTGTGCTAGCGTTTCTTCTGGTTTTTCTTGTGATGTTTCTTGTGATGCTTCTTGTTTTGTTTCTTGTGGTGTGTCTTGTGGTGCTTCTTGTGGCGTTTCTTGTGGTGTGTCTTGTGGTGCTTCATGTGGTGTTTCTTGTGGAGATGCTTTCTGTTCCTCCTCTTCGACTGGTGAACTTTGCTCTGCAGTATCATCCGATTCTTTTGACTCTTTGGCATCATCTTGAGTCGCATCATTTTCCGCCGCCGTCTGCCTTTCAGATTCGTCCTCCGTTTGTTCTACCGCTGTGTCTGTCGTGCTATCACCCGTGCTTGGTAATCCATCTCCACTTTCCTGTAAATTGGTATCTCCCTGTTCTTTCTGCTCCTCCCCCTGTGATGTTCCTTTTACTTCCGTTGTATTTACCGCACTATCATCCTTTGATACTTCTTTATTTTCTACACTATTGTCATTCTCTGCTGTAAGTTCCACGTTTGCACTTGACACCTCTTCTACTGTCTTACTTTCTGTTTCTCTTGTTTCAGTGTCACCAGCCTCCTCTCCGGCCTTCTGT
>JZLH01S0425161.1:4587-21129 GCA_001188425.1 Eucidaris tribuloides
AAATTCTGCAACACAGCAGTCTATGGGGGAAAGCTGGAATGGTCTCTCAGTGAGTTTTACTTTTTTAAAGCACTTACTGATCGTTTTAAACTGCAATTTTTTCAGGCCTTCATTTTTAGACCATGTCAGAGACACTGGTAGCATGGGGAATCATGCAGCTCAGATTTTTTAAACTGGAAACACTGTTATACACTGCCTTTAAAAATGAGAAGTGCGTTAACTCTGAACTCCTGAAAAGGAAAAGTTAACTGAACTGAACTGAACTGAAAAAGTTACTAATACCATAAAGTTGTAGAGTGTTAATTATCTCCTTTGAAAACTACATGTAATCTTCGGTTGAGAAAGAGAAGAGTGCTAACTCAAAAGTCCTGAAAAAAGAAAGTTAACTGAACTGAAGTGACTTGAACTGAAAAGGGTGGCTAATGCCATAGAGTCTGTCGAGTGTTAAAGACCTCTTTTGATATTTGGCTGAGAAAGAGAAGGGAATTAACTCTAAATACCATTGAGAAGAAAAGAGGCGCTGATGCCAACTTTTTTGTGTAGTGTTAACGACCCTCTCCTTCCCAAGGGCTAATGTTCGTTTCATTCTGAAACGATCCGAAGAGCGTTTCATGAAGAATTTTGTCGGTGGTTTTCACTGACGAATTTGCTCTTAGCCAATCAGATGTGAGAATTTTAGTAGCTTATAACAGTTATCAGTGAAAATCACCGACAAAAATCTTTATGAAACGCTCCCAAGATTTTGTTTAAGTGTCTGACAGTTTAATTTAGTTAAATTATGGTCACGTGATGAGTTCACATCTTCAGAAGATAGGTAATTGCCATTTTTGTTCACCCGTGGGAGACGATTGATTTCAATATAAAACGTATTCTCGATAGACCACACCCCGAGATATCTTGTTCTTGATCTCTAACGATTAAATGGACGTTATAGAGCGATAGTGCATACGTGTTTGGGAGGATAGGAAACACCACGCACAACACGTACGTTTTACGCACACTTAGTGTTAACACGTATATGCATTGTGATCAAGGATTATATTAGTGCCCTGTGATCAACCAGGGACAGGTTAATGTTGATGGGCGCATTTGATTAATTTGATGGGGCGGTCGAGATATCTCGTTGTTAGTCTCCAACGGGATACTAGTTGTAGAGGGCTAGTACATACATGTACGTGTCTGAGACACACGCACAACACGCACGTTTTACGCACACATAGTGTTAACACCTACATGCATTGTGATTAATGTTGATGGGACGGATTATTATTGATGGGCGCATTTGATTATTGGATGGGGGCGGCAGAGATATCTCGTTTTTACTCTCCAACGGGTTAAATGGACATATCTGAGAGGGTACGAAACATTCACGCACAACACGTACGTTTTACGCGCACATAGAGTTAACACGTGCAAACATTGTGATGAACCAGGGACACATTAATTTCGATGAACACGTTTGGTTAATATATAGGGCGAAGATATCTCTTTCTTAGTCTCCAACGGGTTAAATGGACGTTATAGAGCGATAGTGTATACGTGTTTGGGAGGATACGAAACACACACGCACAACACGTACGTTTTACGCACACTTACTGTTAACACCTACATGCATTGTGATCGACTAGGGACCGATTAATGTTGATGGGCACATTAGATTAGTAGGATGGGGGCGGTGAAATTCCATCGACATGCCGTTAACGATCCTATGAATTGGTCTTTGAATCATGATCAAGATTTATCTTCCATGGTACATATCTATATATATTAATTTATGTATGTATGTATGTATGTATGTATGTACGTACGTAATTTGTATGTATGTATGCATGCACGTATGTATGTACGGTATGTATGAATATGTGTATGTATGTATGTATTGTATTTATGTAGGTATGTATAGTATGTATGTATGCATGTATGTATGTACGGTATGTATGTATATATGTACGGTATGTATGAACATATGTATGTATGTACTGTACGTATGTACTGTATGTATGTATAGTATGTATGTATTTATGTATGTATGTGTGTATATATGTATATATGGTATGTATGTATGTATGTATGTATGTATATATGTATGTACGTACGTAATTTGTATGTAGGTGTGCATTTATGTATGTATGTATGTAGGTATGTATGGTATGTATGAATATATGTATGTATGTACTGTATGTACTGTATATACTGTATGTATATATGTATAATATATATTTATGTACCTATGTATATTACACGTATGTTTACATGTTTACAGCCTACGTGTATGAGAGTGGTGGGTTGGTGGGTCTGTCCATCTTCACTGCGGTGCCAGACAAATTTTCATAAACAAAGAAAATACTTATTCAATGTCTTCACCTGAGACCAAACGTCACGTCATGACTTAGATTATTCTGGCATAAATGTTAGATTAAGATTTAATTCCAGATATATGTATTTCCATTAAAACAATACACAAAATATAACCGATGCATAATATGCAATGCAATATACAATATAAACAGCAATATAAGCTGCGTTAATGTATAAAATCAGGTAAATGTTTTGTTTTTGTTTTGTTTTGTCTACCATAAAAAAACCTAGTTTAAACAAGGAACATTGTTTTGGTTACATGGAAAATAGATGTATGCATTGTATCAGACCGCAAAACGTAAATAAGATGTGGTATTCTAAAAGAAAACAGTTGTCCACTTAAAACGGAATATATGAAACACGACGGCTCCGTCCCAGAAAAGATGTTTATGCTTTGCTGAAGTATTGCACTTCAAAAGTGTACGCTGTACCTCCTGTAGCAAATTATGTACATTTAATCATACATACATCACCTTGTGACACAGCAGGTTTTCTAATGGCCACCAAAATTAAAGTTTGGTATTGAAATAACGATGGGAACATGTCTATTGACTTGGTTGTACATCCATTTAAAGAATTAACACCAACCTTGATAATGTCACAGGTGTAGTGATTCTGGTATGAGTTTGATTAGCATTCGCCAAGTGCCTTTTAAATGTCGATATAACCTTTCAGTTTTTAGAGTGCAAGTAAATGTGAACCCAACGCAAAATGAGTGTAGAATATGACCTATGACATATGACCTTAGTTTTAAAGACTAAGTGTGTCTGTCAGAGTATTAGTTGATCAATGGAGAAGGCTCCACAAAATGAATTTCCAATTTAATGACATTTTTGCATCAAATTTGAGTGACAAAGCGTTTGTTGTTTTTGTGTGTGAGTCACAAGATAGCCTACGCATATGCCAAAGAAAAGTGTTGGTATATAATATGGGCTCATAAGTGAGTGACGACATTGTTTTATCCTAGAGAAGCTTGAACTTTGGCAATTGATTAATGATTATTATCTTATCATTCAAATTTCAAAACTAGCTAAGAAGGTCATATTGGTAGCGACGAATGTGCTCCTAAATCCCCACCCCCCTCCCCTTCCGCATTTTTTATGAGTTGGTTGTCTTGGAAATGAGGAATGTTGTAACTCTTCATTATCATGTAAGTCTAAAGAAATTGGATTCTCAGTATGAATGTCCTTCCAGATGAACAACAAATAGTTTTGTTAGTTCCACTAAGAAGATCAGGTACCGCCCATTCCTCGTCATCATTGAATATAATACGCAAATGTGCATCATTGACTAAGGAGAGTTAAACTTAGATTTAGCCACCAAAACAGCACGTATGCTGCTTGACTGTATCTCGCAAATTTTACAAAAGATTTAGAGGGTGATAACTTTAGATGGCTGTGAATTCATGTAGTTTGTGATGGCTGCTGATGCCTTTTACTGTCATTTGATACTTAAACGGAAACTCTCGATTTATATTGATGATAGAATGGTGTTCACTTAATTGCAAAGTTCCCCAGTGATGTCCAAATGCTACTCGATGAAGCGTGTATGATGACGGATTCTTTGGGTATGAGCACTTTTACACTTAACATTTATGGCATTCAAGAAACATGTTGGGCAAAGAAGTATTTCACATATCCACACGGCGGAGTATTGAGACTTCTTATTATTTGATTATAACATTAAACGACTGAAGAAGTTTATAGTCCGACATGTCAACCCCATTACACCAAAAGAAAGATTGATCAAACTTGCATGTGTACTTCGTAAAAGAAACGGACAATGCAAGTGACCCTTTCGTGCCTCTATGTCCTGTAGTTGCGCCACTTATTTGAATCTTTTCTGCAAGAATTTATAAATTACAGGTCTTGATTTATGAGTTTCTGTCTTTCGGTCTACAGGAAAGTCATCTTTCAGAGAGGTAAATTTAGCATAAGATTTATTTATCGAAATAAATTTTTGAATTAAAATGTTACAATTCCACACTTTTGTCTGAATAGCATACAAAGTATTGAGATTTTGGCCCGTTTTTACTTCTGTACATGACACTTCTGAAAACACAATTTAACTCAAATATATTCTGGACGATTCGGTTTACAAAGACACTTGAATTACAACACAATTTGGTAATATTGAATAAAAGTAAAATGTATGCTTTGGATGTATAGAAACGAGTGCACCAGGTCTATGACGGAAAATTATAGAAGCTCATACGTTATGCCAGCATCTGAATTTGAACTGAATTTTGAATTAAATGAATTAACGAACAAAGGTTCATATTCTTACATACATTTTGCAAAAAAAATAAAAATAAGGGCAGAGGGATTTATCAAAGCTCCTTTTTTGAAAAATGCATCATTTTAAAGACCAAAGGGTTTAATCGTTTTAAAACGCTTGTAAATCTGTTACATGTTTCGACATCAACGTGTGGAAAATTGATTCGAATTAGAATACTTTCTCGCCACCTGCCAAGGCCAAAGAAAATGGAATAAACATTCTCTTACTTTCATGTTATTTTCTTCTTGTTCTCATACTGATGTTATTGTGACTGCATGCTCGCGTTGAGTTTCTATTATTCCCACTGTTTGTGCTTACAATTTGACAAAGAGTTGCCCTTCTCCCTGCGATACAGTTTCCGTCAAAATAATTGCGTTTATCAAATTGTGATTCTGTTTCTTCAAAGTGCTCATCACGAAAGGGCATCAGGAAAGAATGACGAAAGGAGAGAAGAAATACCATGTCGACAGCTTGAGACAGAGTTGCTGTCACCGCCTATATTGAGCTGATTATTCTAATTAACCACATATCACTACTAACCTTGAACAGCGAGTTATTCATTATCAAAGTGACATCTGTACACCTACAGCTTTTTTTTAGAGAGACCTTGATCTACAGCAGTTACACTTGATAGCGAGAGAATTCCAATTCCCTCGTTACTTGCAAGAGTAAATTAAGCAAAGAGACCAATTATAGTAATGACCTTGTCACTGCATCGTGCTAAAAGTCACAGGTATCAAAATATGACAAGGACAAACAGCGAACCGAAATGTTTGTGAGAGTTTACATAAGTAAATGTTATGTACATATAGCCCTGCATTTCAAGTAGTAAAATGTTAAAGGTAGCGTTCCTGATAGCCGAAGTTTAGTTTTGGGAATTTTTTGTTATTTGAAAGCTTTATGCCTCAAAGTCATAACCCTGCAATAATAGATTCTGAATGTCTCTATTTTTTTATACATGTATATACATGTAATACACGTTTATCTATCACTATATATAACTATATCAACTATATACTATACTATACTATATTAATAATATAACTATATTTCCTATATTTGTAGCCATCCCAACAGGTAGTTGTAAAAGGCTTTAAGGTTGACATGTTGTACCGTCATCCTGAAAGAGCAGACTCTCTCTTTACAGAATTGAGGTTATAGACTCATATAACCGTTTTAACCCTTTGGAGCTGGTAATTTAAATAATAGTTGAAAATGTCGGGGTCCCCCCCCCCGACATTTTTCAGTAATTAATTTATAAAAAAAATTATTAAAAAAAACCTAAAGACAAAAAGAAGGTTATATGAGTTATATGAGTTATACCTCATCTGAAAGAGCAGAGCCTGCTCTTTCAGATGAGGTATAACACATGCAACCTTAAAGCCTTTTTAACCCTTTAGATGCTATAATATAATCCCCCGAGATTGTTCATTAACTAATTAAAAAAAAAACTAAAGACATTCAGAATCTATTATTGCAGGGTTATGACTTTGGGGCATAAAGCTTTCAAATAACAAAAAATCCCCAAAACTAAACTTGGGATTTAAAGGTACGACTATGTTTCTTTTGATATGAGTTAAAATGTCGAGAGGTAATTTAGCACAAAGCAATGATTGAGTCCGTGTCCTTCAGACCAACGGTTACCGAAAATTTGCAACAAAATAAGATGATGTAATGTGTGTTTGTGTGTGAGTGAGGGTGTGTGTGTGTGTGTGTGTGTGTGTGTGTGTGTGTGTGTGTGTGTGTGTGTGTGTGTGTGTGTGTGTGTGTGTGTGTGTGTGTGTGTGTGTGTGTGTGTGTGTGTGTGTGTGTGTGTGTGTGTGTGTGTGTGTGTGTGTGTGTGTGTGTGTGTGTGTGTGTGTGTGTGTGTGTGTGTGTGTGTATTTTGGTTTTTATGTACCGGAATTTCCTCGGGGCTTAATTGGTTACTCAGTCCACTGCCCAAGTATACAATTTAATTATCATTCATTTGATGAACTTTCTACGACGTACACTAAAGTGTTTTACTAGATTTACCTGTAAAAAACAAAACAACACGCTTCTTGTTTATATATTTTAATTACATTAAAGGTCAATTATTTCATGAACACAGTCTGCTTAGCTAAAAGACTTCGCGAAAAGTGGAAAACGTGGACACCGTACAATGGTCACTTTCTACGGTGTACAAATTGTGACGTCATTTGAAGGCATCCATCCACGACTTTGTAGATAATTTTGTAATATACATCGACACACGTTTTTTTTTATTCCTTTCCACCTTATATGTTAACATCTTTCTTCCTTTGTAGTGAAGGTGTATACCAGTTAGAGGATGCTCTGGTTTTTGTGATATATGGATATGCTTGAAATTACCAACCTTATGGATGGTTATTAGATGCGAAGTCTAGAAAACACCAGCAAACAATTTTGTCAGATCCACGCAAGAATCCATCCATCAAACTTGTAGAATGTTCTCAAGATCTGTCCACCTCAATGCTCTAGCCATCATTCTTACATAAAGAACAATGATTTAAGCCCCCGATTCCTGAATTTGACATTTTACTCAAGCTTTATCATGGAGAAGCTATATCATAATTATATTATTATCGTATATTGGGCACGATGATAGACATTTGACAGTGTACATTATATTTTATATCCTTCGGTATATCCTTGACCTACGTATAATATACTTATGCACCACATACTAAGAATCTTGCTATAGGATTCGCCAAGAGTTGATCACGTGATAAAGCGTAGTTTTCCCCATCAGATCACTCGAGAAGAAAAGTTCGTTACACTCGGTAGTATGGTAGGTCTACTACTCATCGACCACCGTTTTTTAAACCGACCTACTTTGCGCACTGGCCTGAACTTGCGAAAACATTTGAAAAATACGCGTAGGACTAAGCGCAATACGCCACAATATTAAAAAAAAAATGTCCACAACCAAGAGAAATGAAGAGGAAGCATGCAAGAAATTAACAGAATTTCAGAAAAATCTTACGCGTCGATGTTAATACACGTGTTTTGCCATTCACTGTGACGCGTTGTAATTCCGAACGGGTTGAGGACGCGGACGCGGTCGATGAGTAGTATCATGAGAGGTTGTATTTCCGAACGGGTTGAGTACCCGGACACCGCGCGATGAGAACGGCGTTCTACGCGCCGCGCACTATCGCGCAAAGTTGCAAACAGACACACGGGACGCAGCTGTTATTTTTCTTCGCATAAATCCCGATTTTCCATGGAAATTCTAATGCTGATCATTTGAAAATTATGTTTAGTAACATGTCCAGAAAAAATTCAAAAATTAGGTGTCCGGTTACTCAACTCCCCACCCTACATCCAACCATAAATTGATAGTCCGATTTTAAGACACTTTTATTTCGCGCGTACTCAAAATATTGATAATTGACGCGTTAGGACTGTGTGTACTGAGGAGATCAGCGAAACACAAAAGTACTAACACCATCGCGTCGGTGCGTATTTCGTGAGCGCAATACGAAAAATGCATGTACGCTAACGCGCACGCGCGCACGCGCGCACATCGAACGTCCCTGGTAGTGCGCACCCAGGAGTTGGTAGGGCGCGTATTCCATATTCGGGCCCAATATGTCGTTTTTTTCAGAGAAATATATGTAGGGTAAAATGGGGTAAATGGAACACTTACGCTTAAATGAGCTCAAAGCAAAGATATTGTATATATAATTTAGAGAAATATTTATATAATATGGACTGGCCTTGAGGGGGATACGACATATATTACCTGAACTAAAATCATATCCGATATGGATTTTAGTGAGGGTAATATATGTCGTATCTCCCGAAAGTAAGAGCCAGTCCATATTTTTATTATTATCCACATCAGACATCTAGAGCAAATTGCATCTACCCGCAAAATATTCATTTTGTTCGAAAAAAAGTATTATTCATTTTCCCCGCCGAGCACAGTTGGCTTGCCATAATTCTGACCTTTTGTTGTCCGTGTTATTGACGCGCATGCAGCGCACGCTGGCAACGTTGCGATTCGCACATAGCCCCGCGCCAAGTTTCCAAATCGCCTCTTACTTCAGAGTAAATAAACAAAGGCTTTATAGTATGACCTTGTCACTGCATCGTGCCTAAGTCACATGTGATCACATATGACAAGACAAACAGCGCGAACGAAATTTTGGAGAGTTTCATAAGTTAATGTTATGTTCATAGTAGCCTGCATTTAAGTAGTAACTGTTAATTAGGTGCCTGATAGCGGAGTTAGTTGGAATTTTTTGTATTTGAAGCTTTATGCTCAAGTCAAACTGCATATAGATCTGATGTCTCTATTTTATACATGTAATAACCGTATTACTATTTAATTATATCATACATATTACTATATTATATAATATATTACTATATAATATATTTCTATTGTGGCATCAGGTTAAGGCTTTAAGGTTACATGTGTCGTATATCATTTGAAAGAGCGGACTCTGCTCTTTCAGATGGTTATGCTCATATAACGTTTTAACCTTGCGTGTTTAATTTTAAAATTAGCTGAAAATGTCGGGGTCCCCCCGACTTTGTTCAGTAATTTATTTATAAAAAAATATTAAAAAATAAGCAAGAAGGTTATAGTATATGAGTTTACTCATCGAAGGCAGTAGCCTGCTCTTTCAGATGAGTATTACACAGGCACTCTTAAAGCCTTGTTAACCCTTTAGATGCTCTTATTATCCCCTGAGATTCTTAAGTAATTAAACTAGCATTCGAATCTATTATTGCAGGTTTGACTTTTGGGCTTAAGCTTTCAATAACAAAATCCCAAAACAAACTTGGGCTTTAAGGTACGACTATGTTTCTTTTTGATATGAGTTAATGTCGAGAGGTACTTTAGCCAAGCAATGATTGAGTCCGGTGTCTTCAGACAACGTTACCGGAAATTTGCAACAAAATAGATATGTAATGTGTGTTGGGTGTATGTGTTTGGTGTGTGTTGTGTGTGTGTGTGTTTGTGTTGGTGTGCTGTGTGGGTGTGTGTGTGTGTGTGTGTGTGTGTGGTTTGGGTGTGGTGTGTGTGGTGTTGTGGGTGGTGTATTTTTGGTTTTTATGTACCGGAATTTCCTCGGGCTTAATTGAGTTATCAGTCACTTCCCAAGTATGACAATTTATTATCATTCATTTGAGTGTTTCGACGTACACTAAGTGTTTTACTAGATTTACCTGTAAAAACAAAGCACCGCTTCTTGTTTTTATATTTTAATTCATTAGAAGTCTTTTTCATGAACCGTCTGGCTTAGCTAAAAGACTTCGGCGAAAAGTGAAACGTCGCACCGTACAATGTCACTTTCGGTGTAAATGTCCGTATTGAGGATCCATACACGACTTTGAGATATTTGGTATATACATCGACACCGTTTTTTTTTTTCTTTCCCCGTTATTGTTAACATCTTTCTTCTTTGTAGTGAAGGTGGGGGTAGTACGTTAGAGGATGCTCTGGTTTTTGTTTGGATATGCTTGAATTACCTTATGGTGTTATTGAGTGAAGTCTTAGGAAACACAGCAACCTTTTCGACCAGCAGATCCATCCATCAAACTTGTCGAATGTCTCAAAATCTGCTCCACTCAAGCTCTAGCACTCTTCTTACATAAGAACATGATTTAGCCCCGATTCCCTGATTGACATTTTCTCAAGCTTTTCATGGAGAAGCTAGTTCCTAATCATATTATTATCTTATATTGGCCCGATGATAGACATGACAGTATGTACATTATTTTATATCCTTCGTACTATCTTGACCTACGTAAACTATACTTATGCGCCACATACTAGAATCTTCTATAGATTCGCCAAGGTTGATTGAGTGATAAGCCGTAGTTTTCCATGATCCTCGAGAAGAAAGTCGTTACATCGGTTGTATGGTAGTCTACTATCATCGACCCGTTTTTTAAACCGATACTTTGCGCACTGGCCTGACTTTGCGGAATCATTTTGAAAATACGCGGTGGACTAGCGCTAGCACATATTAGAAAAAAATGTCCACACCAAGGAAATGAAGGGAAGCAGCAAGAATTACGATTCGAAAATTTAGCGTCGTGTTATACAGTGTTTTGCTTCACTGTGACGTGTGTAATTAGAACGGGTGGGCGCGACTGGTCGCATGAGTAGTATAATGGAGGTTGTTTTCACGGGATTGAGTCCCGGGACGCGGTATTTTTTACCGGGCTTATATTGGTTTGGCGCGTGGTTAGTCTATGGGCGAATTATGAATGCTTGCCTGTATATCAGACTAGCTTAGGATGTCTCTTATTTATGCATTCGAGTCGAATGGCTCGAATCGCTTAGGATGGCGTTGGGGTGGACTGCAAAATCAGGTTCTCTGTCGAAATAGTTCTGTGACTACAGAATTGTAGGTCGGTTTTTAAAAGAACCGCTAATCCCCTTTATTTCGTATACAAACAGGTTTGAATCCAGAAACGAACTTTTTCAAACGATGGAACGATCGGAGATCGATGGCTATGGGTATTGACGATAGCCCCGACGCAGATCATCACAAACACGAACGCGTCGGCGCGCGGGCCTTCTCTGTATTGCAGTGTACGTGGCAAGGAGTGCGCTGCGCGTAAAGAATCCCTGCTTAGCTTTTTCGTAAAGTTAGTGACCAAGTGCAAACGTACTAACTGATTTTGGGGATTTCGACAACCGTACGAACCGTATCGTAAAGGCATCTTTAGGCGATGTCAGGTATTGGGTGACTTCTAATGACTCAAAAATCATATCGGTTTTATAGTCTCGACACTCAGATTACGATCCCGTGGATCATTTGCTGTCTCGCTTTGCTACGTGGTTAAAGAGCGCGCGAAGCTTTGTGTGGCTACATACGTCGCCAGCACGTAAATGGGAAGAACTCATTTTACCGTGACTGACGATACCCTCGTAACCGTGTTTCTGAGGTCAGTCCTTTTCGGATAGACTTTTTCCTAATATTTTGCTTAATTTTGCGATTTCTATTTTGTGTGTTATTTCTACGCGGACGGAGCTCGATTTCAGCCTGGTTTACTATGCAACCTAATGCTATTTGAAATCTCTGCGGCAGACCTCAAAATGATTTCCCGTGGTTCAGGGACCGTTTTACGAGGTATTGTAATTACGTCACAACGTCACGAAAATTATATTATTTCGAACTCTGACCCAGATTACCGGTCAAACATAACGCGTACCCGCGCACCGCCGATGAGAACGGAGTTTTACGCGGCAGCGCATATTCGCGCAGAGTTGACAAAAGGACACAGCGCTGTTATTTTCTTCGCATAATCCGATTTTCCTGAATATTCTAAGGGCTGTCTTTAAAAATTATGGGTGTTTTTTAGTAACATGTCAGAAAAAATCAAATTAGTGTGTCCGGTTACTCAAGCCCCACCTAATACGACCATAAATTGACTGCCGATTTTAGACTTTTATTTCGCGCGTACTCAAATTTGATAAATTGACGCGTGCTGTGTGTATCTGAGGAGATCAGGAAACACAAAAGGTACTCCCATCGCGCGGTGCGTTATTCGTGAGCGCGAATCGAAGTCTCGTACTCGGCTACACGCGACCTCGCAGGGCGCGACATCGAACGTCCCTGTAGTGCGCCCAGGAGGTTGTAGTGCCGGGCGGTTTCCATATCGGCGCCATATGTCTTTTTCAGAGAATGATGTAGGTAATGCGGTAAATGGATTACGCTTAATGAGCTGCAAGCAAGATATGTTATTATTTAGAGATATTTATAATTGATGGCTTGAGGGCGGCTAGTATATTATTACCTGAACTGAAATATTCGCCTAGTCAAGACGGAGCGCGATATGGTTTTAGTAGGTATTATGTCGCTATCTCCGAAAGTAGGCCAGTCCTATTTTTATTATTAGCCACATCGCATCTAGAGCATTGTCTACCCGCATATTTTTTGTTCGAATAAAAGTATTATTCTTTCCGCGAGCACGTTGTTGCATTTCGGACCTTTTGTAGTCCGTGTTATGACGGCATGCAGCGCCGCTGGCAACGTTGCGATTCACATAGCCGCCGCGCCCCGAGATTTGCAGTTCAGGTTTAAAGTTGCAGACTTACTTGGTCTGATTGAAGCACAGAAACAGACAGTATTACGATCATTGCTGAAATGACGTGAATTCATCCCGGGGTTGGTCGTTCCACACGCCCTGTCCCACTGTCGCAGCTCAGAAGATGGACCTCAATGCGTAATGTACATAACAATAGCAACCGCTAATGGGCGCTTAACGTTTGTGTGAAAAAGCTCCTAAGCTGGCCTGTGAACAGACTCCACCGTGTTATACCCTCAATGAGCGTGAACATAGAAATCCACTATTTGTACCCTTAGTGGCGTTACGTGAAATATACTATTTTGCCTATAGCTGTAGCGCGGTATTGAATGTAGGAAACATGAGAGAGGCTGAACATATCTTTTCAGCCCAGAGTATATTGCACATGTGCTGTTGGGTGGCGGGTGTTGACTAGGGAGGGCATGCATCATGAATGTTTTACCATTTACCATTCTTGGGGTCACTTTGTTAGATTTGAGCTGGTCTTAAAATGAGGGACAGCCAGAATTCTCCTTAGGTTGCAGGTGTGTCTTTATTCTTCTGTTCAGTCCGTTTACTTCATTCTGATCCATTGCATTACCACTCCTTTTCTGAGGATCATATGTAAATTTGCAATGCGAGTTTTCAGATTTCTTTTAGAGTACTATATTAGAGTTCTTCACTGTAATGCAATTTAATATACTGTCTTCTGGAAGAACCAGTGGGATTGCTGCTTTCCAATCTCTTTCGCCGGAGTTGTCACTATGCTGCAAGTAGCAAATCAGAGCGTTCGCAATCTCCATTGTCTGCATTTAGATTTTCATTCAAATCTGTGACGAAAAGGCGTCGATTATTTCAGAGGTTGTGTCCCTCTTGATTGACCACTATGTATTGTAGGGTCGAGTGTTTTTTCTCTCCGATTGTTGTGTAGTTGCATTAATCCATCAATTTCCTGTGAAATCTGGAAGGTTGTGTGACTCGGATGCACATTGTTAGCTTGTTGCTGGTCTGTACACTGTTGCATCTCTTGGCCGGGGGGGGGGGTACTCGTCTATAGGTAAGGGCGTACTGTGCCGCTCTAATAGTGCTTTTTCGCATCTTAACTCGGAGTCCGGTTTTTTGGAAAAAATCCTTACATGGTCATGATTTGAATTTTCGATTCACTGATATTTTCGCCTATTTCATCGCCAATGCTAAAATGCCACTTTTCTTCATAAAACCCTAAATAATAGGTCAGTTTCCGCAAAATGCTTAAAAGTGTCGGGGGTTTTCGACTCCGCGGACACCCCTCGGAGCCAATCTGAGTACCCCCGGATCTGTCGTGATATGCAATTCCTTAATAGCATTGGTTCATTCTGAATCTACATGTGTAGTGATCAGTTGCAGCATCACCATTGATAAATCGCGGGCGCTTGGCTCAGTTTGATATTTATGACAGTTAGTGCTTGTCTGATCTTCTCAATCTTTATCCACTGTGGACCAGTTGCATGTTATCTATCACACACGTACTGGTCACTACAGTCAACTTACCGCGAATAATCCATTATGGGACAAGGATAGCATACAGACAGGATTGGAGGGCAAATTCTTCCCTTTTCTGTTGAATTGTAAGCATTATCTTTATTCGCAGTTCAAAACTTCATTGGAATTCATACTCTGTGTGTTTGATCAGTCTAAATGAAGACAAACAATTAGTCTCGTAACTGTGATATCAGTGAAGCCAATCGATCGGTCACTCGTTTGTATCGGTCTGATCGATTGTGTTGCTTGTTGCGGCGACGGCGCGTCGATGATACACCCCCATGTTGTATCGGGGTGATATGTTAGTGAGAAATTTGTTACCTGGAATCCAGTTAGCTAGCCGCTTTTTGCATTGGGGGCAAGGCCGATGCTACCGACATCCGAACGTACCGACTATTTAGGTTGTGTAATAGTAACCGTTAATGATGTGATGTAGTTGATATTTTACAGGGGCGGATCTGCTTTGTGTAAGGGTGTTTTGAACGAATGGTTTTGGAGAAATTTTTAAAATGAATGTTAGTCGGCCCGCGAAGCGCGTTCCGGAATTTGCTTTTATGTTGCGCGCGAAGCGTACGCCGCAACTTTGAATTGGTGTTGCGTGAAAAATGGGTATGTTACACGCGAAGCAACGAAATTTCAAAACTGTATATGTTTGCGCGCGAACGCTCGCCAATTGGAATTGTGTATTTTAAATTTGGTTTTGTAATGTTTTTAGCAATTTTGTATACTTTGGTTTCTGAATCTACTATATAAGACATTACAAATTCTTCCTTGAGCCAAAGGGGGGGGGTTAAACCCCTAACCTACCCTTGTGATCTGTACTGTCAACTTATAGAAGTATCCCAGCAACATCGAAAGTCCGAAAACGTTGTTCTCTGCGTTCTAGAAGGTCCGATGCGTTTTGTCGAAGGAAACGCTTTTTAAAACGTTTAAGACCGTTTCTTGGACGGAGATATGCTTCTCCTATAATGGTAATGTTGCGGCGGTGAGCGATATTTTAACGGCGTTCGACATCAATAGATTTTCAAGTAAGAGTTGAAGTTTATTATTCTAACAATGTAACAAGCCTTTGATGTTCTTATATTATTATATCACACTCGCGTCCTAATTTAATAGAAGCCAGTATAATGCAACAATTTTTGTTATTCAGCATTGCTTGGGAGAAAGTTTTCGATCGGTCTAGGAGATAGGACGTGTGGGCAATTAACGGCAATTGTGGCTTTTGATTTGGCTGTTGTGAACGAGAGACGGCGAGGGCAAATCTTTCCCCTTCATGTGGATATTGTGCCCGTATCAATCTTTCTATTCGTTTTTCCCAAGATATTTTCCTAATGACACGTTGTGAATGTTGATTTTCAAAGTTAATGTTTAGGCTGTAAACATTTTGGTCGTACAACTGATGTCTCGGGGTCGTTGATTTGGCGTTGTCTTGTAGTACACTTGCTAGTTGGACTTACTTACGCTTAACTTCCAATGTCATCTCATAGTATTAATGACAAAGGGCGTTTGCCTGTTACCGAAACCTGGATGAGAAATCACTTTGGCGAGCCCGAGCGGGCGTAGCGAGCTTGGAAAAAATGATTTTTAATTCGAAATTAATTTCTTTCAATTTTGTCGGGTTTCTAAGATATTCGTCGGCGTATAATTATTTTGTTGATCGCGTCCGCATGTACGACGGCTGTCCTTCCTTGTACGAACAAAATTCTCGACGCATTTATTGGGGGGCACTCCCCCGTGCCCCCTTTGGCTAGCTAGTGCTGGAAATGGCGTGATATGTTTACTCGATCTGCCCCTTGCGCGTAATCTAGATACATTGAATAATGGCGCGTGACATGTGGAAAGGTCCTAAGTGGCGATGCCGGCGAATGGTTGCTGAAAAGCAAACCCTTTTTCCAAAGAGTCGGACGACGTCCGATGCTTGGAAAGAGACCCTTTACGACGTTTTTTCTGGACGCGGTGTGGTAGCGGCTTCGGGGGCGAGCCGCCGGGGAATTATCGTGAAGGGGCAATTGAATTCGCCGGGGCAGCGTTATGTGGTAAGTATTTACGATTAGTAGTTTAGTGCAACGTAATGTAACTAACGTTAGTCTTTGTTAGCGACGAGTGATGGTTCACTTTGTATTGACCTTGTTACTGTACGTCTAGTAGATCTACGTTACTACATCATGTGTTAGACCAGGCTAGCGTAATGAACGCTTTTAGCTTTAATAACTACGACTAACTATTACTGCGCTATTGAGATTATAAACACCATCTCTTGATCACACGTTAGGTCCAGCCTCGTGGAGAGTCTGTACCGGGGACCTTGACATGTTAATGTTGTTTGTGTTAGAAAAAGTCGGTATAAGA
>JZLH01S0425172.1:0-14063 GCA_001188425.1 Eucidaris tribuloides
AATAAACACCCTAGAATACAAAAGTTTGTAAAGATCTGATGTCACTGGCAAGACAAGCATGGATAAACATCACATGTGACTTATTCCTTTGGTGGAGTATTAACCCGTTGGCTACGGGAACCGGATGTGCCGTGTGTTAACTCTATGGGATTTTCAGAATCTCGGAGGCAATGGGTTAAGAAGTCTAAATTTATAGCAGAGTAGTCGAGTAGTCTATGGAAGGAAATAGGCAAGGGAAACCTGGTTACACCAGGTACACATAGATTTTCACATATTGTTAAAGCACTGAATAATCATTTTGAAGTACATTTTTTGGGGGGGATGCTTCATTTTTATACCTTATCAAAGACATTTAGAGTATGGAGGATTATATAGCTCACATTTTTGTAAAATGTGGTCATTGTTAAATTTTATCTTTAACTTTTAGAATTTACACCGTAAATGTATTCACTGACCCCCAAAACGTATGGATAGGCACCAGAATCAAGCTAAAAGATGAAAACAGCGGCTTGAGTTATATCCAAAAATGTGTTCTGAGGGAAGGAGCATAATAACAGCCATCTTGGATTTTTTGGTTTTTCAGACAGAGCGGTCCGGATTTCACTTTGTTTTTCAAAAATGGGGTCAGTATACATAATCTCACCAAACTAGAGTGGAACGAGTGTGATGTAAAAATGTCATTGTCTATATCCGAGTCCTATTGGATCTGAATGATCTGAATGTACACGCTATCTTTCCTCAGTTTCGCTTCGGGCAGATAGCTACATCCAGATTGCCTTGAAAGAGATAGTGTGTCCCATCACCTTCACCAATGGTAATTATTTGCTTACTATCCATTTCTTAATTTTATGCAGACCACAGGAGTACCGAAACAAGCAGCTGAGAAATTACAGGCCGAAGTGGACCATCTTAAAGCTGAGCTGGGTTTGGCAGAGTAAGTAGTACATGGAAGAAAACATGCAGAATTGAGAGAAAAATGTCAAACAAGAAGTGCACTGTTGTCTGTAAGACAGAAAATAACACAAAAAGATATGAACTCATTTGCTTAAATACATAACTATGCATAATTATGACTTCAACTTGGTGGGGTTCTAGATGTTTTGTAATTGTGTCAAAATGATTAATAAATCCATATTGAAACACAAATCATGATTTGGGCTATTCACAGAGCAAGAAGTGATTTTGTATACCCGTACAATTTCTTATATTTCTGCATTTGTACTTCTGATATGGATGTTGCTTCTTGCATACAGGGATAAGATCACTGAACTGCGTGAAGAACTGATGCGTGAAAGAACACCCGGCGGTTATCGTTCAGCCAGGGCCACACCGATTGCATTTGATAATCGGTTTGACCAGGATGAGCACATCAAGAACTTAAAGGAGATGAACAAGTTACTTCAGGAAAAGATAAGCAAGGTAAGAATGGTGCTGCTTACATTGAAATTGTGTGTGGCTAGATGTTTATTGGTTTCTGGCTACTCTTGTTACCCAAACTATTTAGAATATGTAGGTTTTGGTTATGGCTGTATCTAATTGGTTATCCAACCATTCACCAACTGTGAAAAATTCTAAACTGGTTACAGTTTTAAGCTCACCTAAGCCAAAGGCTCAAGTGAGCTATTGCGATCGCTTTTCGTCCGTTGTCCGTCGTGCGTCGTGCGTCGTGCGTCGTGCGTCGTGCGTAAACTTTTACACATTTTCAGCTTCTTCTTCAAAATGCATGATCGGATTTGGTCCAAACTTGGCAGGAATGATCCTTAGGAGGTGGGGATTCAAGGGTCCTCAAATGGTATACCTGGCCCCCCTGGGGGCCCAGGGGCAGGGCCCAAAAGGGCCAAAAGTAGGTAGTTTTCAAACATCTTCTTCTCCAGATCCAGAAATAGTTTATTTAAGCCACTTTGTGTGTAGATACCTCTATATGTGCTGAATAAATGTTCCTCATGAAAATGCCCAGGGTGGGCCCATTTGGCCCATAAGGGGGGCAAAAGTTTGGGGTAGGGCCCTATGGGAAAAATTCACATCACATCAATGGATTTAGACCAAACTTGGTAGGAATGATCCTCAGGGGAGGGGATATAGGGTTCCTGGAATGGTACACCAGGCCCCCCTGGGGGCCCCAGGGGATAGGGCCCATAAGGGCCCAAACTAGGTAACTTTCTACCCACAAGCCCATTTGTAACCAAACTTGGGTGGTAGATGTGTGGCAGGGACCTCAATGTTATTTGGGGGTCAAAGGTCACATATGTAGGTCAAAGGTCAAATGAAGTCAAATGAAGTCAAATGATAGAATATACCTGCAAGTTTTTTTCTTTGGTTGGTATTGGCCCATTTGTGACTAACTTGGATGGTAGATGCCACATGTATAGTGACTTGAATTTTAAATTGGGTCAAGGTCACATAAGTAGGTCAAAGGTCAAATGTTAAGATACATGTAGGACGTGCCTTGTTTTTATAAAAACGGATGCTACAATTTGATTTAACTTGGCAAAATCAGCTATATGGCAAGGGGATGCAAAGTTGTCCAACTGGTTCAAGATTTGGCTACATTGGTGCCCAGATATCAGGCTCCAAGGGCCAAAACTATATGTAACTGATGTTTTTTCTATGGGTACCATAGAGAGTTTGCGAGACCTCAGGTGAGCGTCGTGCCCCCCGGGGCTCTTGTTCTATTTTGGTTACCTGGATAAAAAATGTAATCATGGTACTACGCAGCGTTGCTGTTACCCCCCGACACCCCCCCCCCAAAAAAAAAAATAAATAAAATAAATAAAATAAAAAAAAATAAACAAAAATAAAAATAAAAGATCATCTAAATTGAGGGGTAAAGTGAAAAGTGGTAATAATGCCATGTTTATTTCTAAAATTGAAGCTCAATCTGTTGCTATATACCTCTCTTTGCATTCATGATGTTCAAGTCCTTGAATTTTGCTGTTTTATGTTGTGATTTCCCCCTCCTACTTTGCTGTCTGTTGGAAATGGTAGGCTTAAATCATGCAGACCACCAGTTTTCATCATGATTTTATTAGCACACTATTAATTGTACTATTGCTATCAGATCACTCAAAATGGCAGCGGCTCACGTAAATCAAATCTGTCATTTTCCACAGAAGAACAGCAAAGATGGAGGGGCAAATCTTTAACAAAACATCAAAATTCAAGAAAATAAACAGTGTGAATGCAGTGAGAGTTATTAAGGAATGGATTGAGGTGTAACTTAAAGATTGGGATTACAATGTACTTCAAGCTTCTACCAGTCTTATTTTTTTAGGCAAGTTTTCATCCATTCCTGTGGACTTTATGAAGCCAAGTGATCAGTCATACATTTCTTAGTTGCTGTCTACCATCTTACTGGATCAAAGATAGGTGACAATGCATAACCAGAGTCCCTGTTCAGTCTTGGATTAATCCTCCTTATTCATTAGCCTCTTTCACCTTTCTTGACTAGTATTTACTTTCAAAGTTAATAATAAGGGCATTATCCCGTTCATTGTTATGTCTTGTATTGAGGGGTGTACAGCTAGAGCTGAATGGGATGGGTTGTTCAATCGGAGTGCTCTTTACGCTCCTTTAGTCAATCATTGAGAACTACTGGTAAAGTCTATACAGAGGATTAATCCTACACTGAATACTTTGAATAGGGACTCTGGTTACACATTGTCACCTACCTTTGATCCAATGATTGCAAAACAGCAGGCAGCTGTTTAGAAAGGCCACAGAGTGGATGAAAGCTTGCCTACAGAAAAAAATAGGGTTGGTAAAGGCTTGAACTACATTGTATTATTACTCCCAAATGATGAAAGTAGTGGGATTATTTTCCACTTTTCTTTGCATTTCGCCTCTCGTTTTAGTGGATTTTTCCGATGTATTGAAAATTTCGCTTTAATTTTATTTCATATCTTTATGGTAACAGTGAACCAATAACAGACTGTTTGTTTGTTTTCTCGGTAATCTGAATATCAAAATAACCAGAATAATACAACCTAGATTCAGCTAACTGTTTTGTTTCATTATACTGCAGAAACATTACAACTTGTTCTAAATACTTGTAAAGAAATGATCGGTAATGATGACCGGTTTCAAGTCAATTCAGTTTAATCCAACTATTTCTGCAGTAAGCAATGTTTCAGGATCAATGATAGGATCATATTAATACCGATATTAGCAATTCTTGTCATAACATGAAAACATGTGGTTTCCGTGCAACAATGTTACATAATGTTTTGTCACATTTGTGGATAAACTGATGTTTAAAGAATGTGATTAAGGTTTTAGGATGTAACTCAGGAAGATATCATGTAGTGCTGAAACATTTTGAGGATCGAAGAGACCAGATAAAAGTTATAGAATAAAGAGGTTGTTGTTATTACATCTGTGTTTCTGACTTGATGATATATTTGTATTTATATTTTATATTACATATACATGTATATATATTTTCAATTATGCTTGCCAAAGTTGGAAGCCAGCTCCTTACAACTTGGACTGCGGGCCAAAATGGCAGAGGAAGCGGAGGGCAGGGGTCGCGACCTTGAGGATCAAGTCAAGGCCATGAATGACCTCAACCAAATGCTGACGGAGAAAGTGTCGAGGTTAGAGAGGGACAATGCCGAGTTAATCATCAACCAGCCCAAGGAGGACTGGGTTGATAAGTTCCAGTTTGACACGTGAGCAGACACATTTTGAACAATTGATGTTTTGTCGTAATATTTAGATATCTATTTATTGGTTTATTTATTATTTATTTATTTATTTATTTATTTATCTATTTATTTAGGTATTAGTAGGTGCTAAAAGGGTCAAGTTACAAACAAATACATTCAAATACACTGTACATGAGACACAGGAACAGAAATATTGTCATGAATTTGGGATAGGGTCCCAACACCTTAATTCCCAGGTGTCCCAGCAATCCCATCTGAATCACACAACAGTTGGTCAGACGTACAACACCCCAAATACAACGCAATTCCACAGGTTCTGGCAGAAATATACTGCACCATGCCAGATAACAATCCAAATAAACAATTAACTCAGATAAATAAAGGCACATAAAACATCACTTACATTAACACTCTGACGTTTATTATCCAACATTATGTACAACAGTATGCTCCGGAGCATCAATACTTGACAGCGGCTTTGACCCAACTCCCCGAACATCTGGTTTCCCAGTTCTACATTATTCTTTAATACTATCATGCCCTCACTGGCCAATGTAGGTAGGCCAGTTTCGCTACAATATGCAGTTTACATAAACAAAATAATAAGTAGATTACCTGACATTTGCTCTGTTGACAGTTACTCTGGTGACAGATATAGGGTTAGAGCTGCCATTGGGTTTCCAGTTCAGAATAGGGTTAGGGATTTAGTAATTTAAAGTCAGGGTTAGTTTTGCGGTTAGGGTTAGTGTATGCAACTGTCGTTGCAGCATGTATCGTCAGAGCAAATGTCATGGAACCAATGATAAAGATCCATAGAATGATAATTAACAGATGATAATTTGTAAAAAACATGTATGAACCTATATGAAATACAAGGAAAATATTTAAATCTAGGAATATTGAAAGGGGTACAATTTCAGCAAATTAGCTTCCATGTCAGGAAATAGTGAAAAGTGTAATGCACTGTTTAGTGTAATAATTGTGCTGAAGCTACATGTATTTCCTTCGGAGAAGATTACGTTATTTGTTCTACATGTTGCTGATTTGACTGTGGCTCCAAATACTTCCCTTTAGTATGGAATTGCCCTAATGGCATGTGTTTGTATTATTGACCACAGATTGGAGAAAGACAAGATAAAACTAGAAGCGGACTATGAGATTTTGAAGGCGGAGTATGCTGAGCTTGAAGTCCGTCATCAGAAATTCCTAACGGACCATCTATCCAGGACCCTGGATTCCTCTGGACTGGGGTTGTCAGTGGGTTCACCAGACAGGAAAGGTAAGTCAAAATGATACAGTCAAACCTGTCTTAGCTCTAACCTGTCTATAGTGGTCACCTACCTACAGTGGCCACTAAAAATTCCCCCGCAGAGAAATACTGTCATAAAGACCCCGTCTTTAGTGGTCACTTGACTCTGTCTGTAGTCAGGGCAAGTAAATTTTGCTTCTGGGCAAGTGAAATTTGATGGAAATTAATATTACTTGCCCCAGTGGGCAAGTAAACATTTTCAGCTATAAAATCAAGATTGCATTAAAAGCTTGTGTTTTTCAATTCAGTTTCAATTTTGTGTAAATTCCAATTAAGTGGAACCTGTAAAAAACACTTCCAACAAAGTATTATCTGTAAAGTAACACAATTAGCAAGCATTTGATTCTCTTGGGCAAGTAAATATTTTGTTCGGCAACTAAATGAATGAAAACTACGACTTTGCTTGCCCGGTCGGGTAACCGATCAAAAGCCACAGATTTTGTGTCCCGTGGTCACTGTGAAAACATTTTTGTGAAAATGTATGATGCAAAGGCAACTTCAATTCAATACACAACGTGTATAACAATTACCATAATATTTAAGTACAGGAAGGAGAAAGTTGTTATTAGCTCATGTAAAGATATTGAAAAAAAACAAGATTCCATTCTGAGCAGTAAAAAGTAAGTCTCAAAATTACAGTCTTTTATATACTTAGCATATTACAACTCACAACTCACTAATCCATGAGTATAAAAGTCTGACTTAACAATTTACAAAGTTGCCCTCACATAACTTGGTATAAATACCTAGTAAATTGTATGAAATTGTAGAAATTTGAAGATTTAAAAAAGCAAATCATAATACAGCTGTATCTGTCACTTATCACATTTGTTTGTACTTTCATTCCAGCAGAACAAATTGATGAGTTACGGAAGCTACGACAGGACAATGGTTCATTGGAGAGACAGGTTGAAGTCTTGAAAGGCCAAACCGTGCTGGCTGAAAATGGAAAGAAGAGAGCTGAAGATCGCTTGCGTAAGACTCCTATCTGATTTTATGTGGGATATTTCCAATGCTCTTCACAAATTGATTATTTAATTTGTTATTTAAACCATACACTGTAAATGACCTAAAACTTATTTTCTCTGCATGTGCACTGAAGGTGGCAAAGGCATCTTGCTTTCAGGCATTCTTGTAGGCATCTGTTACCATGATAACTCACAAATCATTGAGAAATTATTCAAACTTGGATCAAGTATAATTATGATAAAACAATAATGAGGTGACAAGATTTAAAGTTGTACATGTCTGATATCATCTCATTACCATGATAACTTCCTAACCGCTGATCGCATTTCAGCTTGTACATGACTGATATCATCTCATGACCACAATAACTTCCTAACAGCTGATCAGACTTTAACTCTTAATGTGTCATTGTTTCATTTGGTGAACAAAATAATACTTTTTTCAAATAGTGCCGTAATGTGCTCTGTAACATTAATTTGTTGTTAGACTTTTACAAATTACAAGAAAAGCCCTCACTTAATTACCATAAAATTTCACAGATTTATCAACAATTAAAAAAAAAATGGGATAAACACTCACATATTCTATGCATTTGTGGATATCTATTGATTTGGAAAAAAATAACTTCACAAATTCATTGTAACTTCAGAAATATTGGTATAATTGAAACAATTAAAAGATTGAAATAAAAAGATACATTAACACACCTGCCAACTGTCCCTATTTTCCAGGGACAGTCCCTATTTTTGGCAAAAGAAAAGCACTTTTTACCCATTTTTTGAATTGTGTCCCTATTTTTGCAAATATTTGTCTGTAGTAATGTATAGGATATTGAAGAATGTCCTTATTTTTCAACTTTTTTACCCCATTTGTCCCTATTTTTGAGGTTTCAGGGTTGGCATGTATGCATTAATGAGTTGAATAGATTTCAGATTTCAAAAGGTCAGAGGTCACCATGTATGTCACATGTGAGGGTTATTGGGTGCCAATGTGTATACAATGATCATGGGAGGATGGAAGGATATCCATCAATTGCTGACTGTAATAAGCTAATTACTATGTTAATGGTTTTTGTCCAAAATGAGTATTAATAGTGTGTTTTGAATTGTTGCAACCCGCATTGTTTGTTGGACACAGTCATGAATAACGAAGGACGTAAGTAACTTGTGCTGTACTAACTATTTTCAAAACAAATTCTAACCTTTTCAATGACAACAAGTCTCTGAAATGTATTGAAGCTGCTGTGAAAATCTAGACTGTAGAATATAGCATTTGAAATTATTATTTTTTGGCTGTAAGTTAGATTTGTTATATTTGTGTGTGTTGTTGTTTGCATTTATTTGTTAAATAACTTCCTTTGATCCGAAGGGAACAAAACCCTTTATTCAGTGCACTCAGTACCCTACCCCTGTTACCTGCCCCTTTTCCTTCCCCATGCGCCCCCATTTCTTCCATTATCCACTCCCCCATTCCTTCCCCCCACCATTCCCTCCCCATTCCTCCCCCACCATTCCTTCTTCCATTTCCTAGCTCCATTCCTCTCTCCCATTCCGTGCCCTATTGACTCCCTCTTCCCCCTTGCCTCCCCATTCCCTCCCCCATTCTTTGTCCTCATTCACTCTCTGTACCATTTTGTTATAAAGGTTAAGATTGTTGAAATCTGCTGTATTTTTGTGTAGAAACTGCAATGAGTTGAAATGGCAACACTTGTAAAGTATGATTCTTTGTTGGACTTTGTGCAAACTTTCAAATATGTCACAGTTTGCTGTGCTTACAACTAAACAGTTTGAAATTTCTTTCGCTTTTCACATCACTTCAGTTCCAGAAGTACTCAAATATTCTAAGTCAGAAATACACCCATATAAGTGTTTTATTCTTCTCGTAGACAAAGAAGAGTTTTGTCTTACAAAAACTTGTAAAAGTTTCATTCTGTCACTAAAAATCAGATTTAGTACTGAAATGTGAACAAATATTTTTAGTGGATCAACTCTAATGCACTTTTTTCTTTATTTTATTGGCAGGCAGGTTTCCAGATTTGAAACTTTATATTTGCCAATTAATTTCTTGCAATAGGTACTGTTATATATGATCATTTCATCATGTTACACATGAAGTTTTGTCATGAGATTTGTGAAAATGAATCCCCCATAAAATTTCAGTGTGTACAGAATTAAGATCAGAGTGAAACTTTTCACATATCAAAAGGTCAATGTAACTGGCAATATGCAGTGTTAGCTTGTATGAACAGAGGCATGCCTGTATGCATATTTCTCTAGTTTGTATATATTTTACTTACAGCTTCATAGACTGCAATTAATTTGGTCACGTTGCCGGTGTTGTTTTATATGTCATCCAGTGTTGCACTTTTTGGTGTAATTTAGTTTAAATTGCAAGGATAAAATGATGTGGTGGTCTAAAAATTCTGATGGACTTCTTTTTTTTTTCACACACAGGTCAGATTGAGAAAGATATGTTAGATATGCAGAGTAATTTTTTCAAAAGAGCGGTAAGTCAAAACACTCGACGTGATTGGTACCAGTAGTTGTAATTTTAGTAACCGAATGTGGGGGGGGGGGGGGGACAGAAACACCAAATGAAATAATCATAGCTATGGCGAGGGGAAAAGAGCTTGTGTCCATAAATTATTGTCATTGTGAAAAAGTGGAAAATGTAAATTTGAAATCGCCCCCCCCCCCCTCCCTGTTTTAACAAAGTTTGATTTTATTTCCATCATATTTACCTTGAACATTTACCTTTGAATCTAACAAAAATGCTCTAAAAAATAGAAATGATGTCAAGCTTAAAAAACTAAGGGGGGACACATCCCCCTCCCCCGATCGTCAACCATGATTGGTGCCGTGAAGCTTAATATGTTTACAGCATGTTCTTTAACTCTTGATATGTTGCATGCGCAAAACTTGCAATATATAAATGGTACCCTTCCATATATTCTATATGTTCATGGACATCTTCTGATCTTTAAGAAGAACTTTGCAAGATCTTTAGCAACATCTAAAATCTTGACAACGATGTCATGAAAACTTTCATATTTAGATAGAGTATACTTAAATTTACAACTTTTGTACATAAAACTTTTCACCACAGCGCATACGTAAAATTTTATAGCTGTTTGGAGTTCACAGTACACTAAAAAACTTGCTCAATATGTCACTGTTAAAAAATGCATGACAAGGTAAGTTGCGATAAGTTTGTTGTATTTATACCCGTGCCAAATGAAGTTTGAAAGGGGTATATAGGAATCAATGTACAGTTGGGTAGGTGGGTGGGCGGGTGGTCAGGTGGTCGAGTGCGCGGGTGGTCCATTGCAAATCTTGCGGATCAAACTACTTCCTCAGTTTTTGACCAATGCTCATTAAATTTGGCTCACACATTGGTCTTGAGATGAAGATGTGCATTGTGCAAGACACATTTTTTGCATGTGTTGGAAACTGCATTGCCATGGTAATGGCATATTTTGGCAGTAAGTCGGGTATGTGATGGGGTGGGTGTTTTAATTACCCTCAGTAACATTTTTAGGGGGGGTTTTTGTCAAAGAACTCCATCATGTTGTACAAATGTTTGCTCCTACCTTTGCAAAAATCCTGGCACTTTGTAACCTATATATTCTTTGCCTTTGTTTATAGGGAAAGGAATCACTTCATTGCCGATCTCGAGATCGAGACCCTCCTGCGCTCTCAGCTGGACGAGAACAAGCAGATCATCCGTCAGCTCCAGACAGAGCTGGCCACCAAGAACGTCGCCCTGGAGAACATGACGTACAACGCCGACAACAAGATGGCCGAAAAGATGAGGGAGATCGAGAGGGCGCTGCAGGAACGGGACGAGCACAGCGCGGTACGGCAGAGACTGGAACAGGAGAAACTGGTGTTAGAGATTAAGGTAAGAAGTGTGTGTGTGCTTTTGATATAAAAGTGGAAGTTTCCCCGTACACTTACGGAGATTCACTGAACCTGGAACATCTTAGAAATCCAGCAGTAAAAATATGAACAAATTTGATTGAGCCACTCAAGAGATATGTTTTTGAAAAAATTAAGTATATCTGTATGTCCCCCTCTATGGTAACTATGGATAATATGTGTTTGTGTGTGATTGACTACTATCTAACCGTGGACCTGTCCCACACCATTTACACACCCATCCCAAATGAGCACATACAACCAGAATTTTTGTATGGTAGCTGTGGATAACTTATGTATGTGTGTGATTTACTGATTCTAGCTGTGGATCTATAAGCACCCCTCTATATGCCTTCAAAACAACATCCTCTTTTAGATGCATTTTTAATTGATTTCCAATCAATTATCCCCAATGACAGTACATGGTTGACAAAAATCCTGATTAAGTTCCATGATTAAAGGCATTCACAAATGCACACAGACACATACACATCCCGTCATTATTCTGGGACTCCTCAAAAGACGAGCAAAGATTGGTGATGGTATCACTTGAAACATCATTACCTCGCAAAAATTGATAAATTTTGTTATTTTCTTTCTTTGGATGGACAGATTGAAGAACAAAAGATGCTTCTGGAGCAGTTGCGGGAGGAGAAACCAAAACTGATGAATGAAAAACAAGGAGAAATCACCGACTTACAAACACAACTGATGCAGTCCAACAAGAATGTGAAGAAACTTGAAAATGAAGTTAAAAATCTTCAGGTATAACTTGATGTTAATTTTTTATGCCTTTGTCCCGAGAGAGGTGCTGGAGGCATTGTGTTTTGGGGATGTCTTTCAATCTATTCCCTAAAGATCTCATTATGTCAATATACTGATATCCACTTGATGGATTTTAATCAAACTTGGTAAGGTGAACATCATCATATGAAGATAAAATACTTTAATATCGGATGAAATTGGCAGAAGGTCAAAAGTAAAGTACCTTCAGGTATAACGTGATGTTAATTTTGTATACCTTTGTCCCAAGAGAGGTGCTGGAGGCGTTGTATTTTGGGGATGTCTTTCAATCCATTCCCTCAAGATCTCATTATGGCTACATACTGATATCCATTTGATGGATTTTAATCAAACTTGGTAAGGTGTACACCTTAAGTGAAGATTTTTTTTTCCTAATCTAATTAAATTTTTGATGAAATCTGTGACAAGTCATGTCAAAAGTCAAGGATTTCATATGAATTGGCATATTTTAGGGAAAGCTACAAGTAGATGTGTAAAGAAAATATGTGTCAATCTTCATTTAACTGAAATAACATCAGCTTTTATTAATTACTAACAATAGTGGTCAAATTAAACATTGCTGTACAAAGTTTGATTTGAGCCCCTGAGGTGGGTCATGCACCGGCATATCATTAAAAGAATGCACATATGCATGACCGCCCCATTTACATTGCAATTATGCACACTTAGTAGCTGGCATGTAGGGAATTGTTACGGGTACAGTATGTATTGTGCAATGGGTTCTCCATTTGAATAATTGTAGTTGTCAGTTAGAGGAATTCTAGCAGATAACAAAAAAGTACCTAACTCCCTCTTTTTGCAAGATTAGGGACATATACAAGGATAATTGTTGTAGGTTATGTCATACTGTGGTATTCTTCATAAAAATATGAAAGTAAGATCTTGTAGATTGCTTTTTCTGAATCTTGGCTGGCCTTCACCTGTCGCTTTTAAATCCGTTTCTGGTGAGTTTGTGTTGGTTTTGTGGAGCAGAGTCAAATGTTGATGTTCAATTTATCTGATTCCACAGGAGCTTCTGGTGGAGAAGGAACAGCAACTGAAGAAATTCCAACTCCGCCAGTCATCGGAAATCGACGGCATGCAGGAAGAGGCATCCAGGCAACTGAAGGAATTACAACTCCAGATCCTGAAGAAGGAGAATGAGAACTCGGAGCTGAGGCAGGAGGTGACCAGAAAGAATGAAGATCTGAGGCAGACGATACAGGGAAAGACCAAACAGGAGTTGGAACTGGACCAGGTATAGACATTTTTATGCCTCCGCCCCGTAAGGAGGCCGGAGGCATTATGTTTTCGGGTTTGTCCGTCCGTACGTCGTGCGTCCGTGCGTCCGTACGTCCGTACGTCCGTGCGTCCGTACGTCCGTACGTCCGTGGGTCCGTGCGTCCACACTTTCTTGTGACAAGATTACTGAAGTACCGCTGGAGGGATTTTGATGATACTTGGACCAAGGGTAGACCACTGAGCAAGGATGAATTGAATAGATTTTGGGACAAATCCGTCCAGTGGTCAAAGGTCAAAGCTCAATGAACTTTGTCCTTAAATGCCATTTTCTGCCTATAACTCCAGTTAGGAGTGCTCACTGTTGATATAATTTGGTGGTTAGGTTTAAAACAAAAGACAAATATTTTTGTAGAGTCACGGGGGTCAAAGGTCAAGGGTCAAAGGTCAATGACCTTTGTCCCAAAATCTCGTTTTCGGCCTATAACTTCAGTTAGATAGCTCACTGTTGATGTAATTGGTGGTTAGATTCAAAACCTAAAGAAAATATTTTGTTGGAGTCACGGTGGTCAAAGGTCAATGTCAAGAGTCAAAGGTCAATGACCTTTGTCCCAAAATCTCGTTTTCGGCCCTACAGTTATAACTTCAGTTAGGAGTGCTCACTGTTGATGTAATTTGGTGGTTAGATTCAAAAACCAAAAGACAAATATTTTGGTAGAGTCACAGGGGTCAAAGGTCAAGGTCAAGTGTCAAAAGGTCAATGAACTTGTCCAAAATGCTATTTTCTGCCTATAAGTTCAGTAAAGAGTGCTCACTATTGATGTAATTTGGCGCATTAGTTTCAAACCATAAGACAAATATTTTGGTAGAGTCACAGGAGTCAACGTTCAGGGTCAAGGGTCAAAGCGTCAATGAACTTTGTGTCAAACCTATAGCTTCAGTTAGGAGTGCTACATGTAACTGTTGATATAATCAGGTTGTTAGCTCCTACGTTGGCGCACAGGGCGGAGGCATACCATCGACTGCGTGCAGTCGAACTTTTTCTAGTTTTCATTTTAGAATGAGACGTTGCTTTGCTTCATCCTCCATAGCAGGGGGGCTTCCAAGAGTAAAACAAACGATGAGATGCCTCATCTATGTATTTCTTTAAAGGGGAATGAAACCCAGACATCTTACTGAATT
>JZLH01S0425172.1:14088-28333 GCA_001188425.1 Eucidaris tribuloides
ATGCTCATCTATGTATTTCTTTAAAGGGGAATGAAACCCAGACATCTTACTGAATTCAGAGATACATAACATACAAGAGTAAAAGATGGAAAGTTTAGAAATTTCGTAAAACGGTTCAAGGTATAATTGTTCATAATTTATTTCAATCCTTGTTATGGAGGACTAAATTGGCACTCTCACCCATTTTCAGCATGAAAGTGGGGAATACCCCATGGCATTTGTACACAAATTTTCCAATTAATTTGCAGTTTCTGAAGTGTCAGTTGAGAAAGTATCTTAAATTCTTTCAGGAAAAACATGTAGAACATATTTGTCATGACGTACTTGCCACAACAACAAAGCACAATCAGATATTTGATAACAAGTGAGAATAGCTGAAAATTTGTGTACTAAAACCAATGGAGAGTTCTCCACACTTGCATCTAAAAAGCTGGTAGAGGTTGCCAATTAACACATCCTCCATAAAAAGGATCAAACTAAAACTATTGAACACAACATAACTCTTGCAACCGCTTCAACAAATTTCTGTTCACAAACTTTCACTAATTTCCTTCTTGTATTGTTCTGTAATCTCTGAATGCAGGAATGTGTCAGGGTTTCATTCCACTTTAATTCAGGAACAGCTTCTGGGTTATTGTATCATCTTTTGTTGTTCTCTAAAAGCCCCCCCCCCAGCTATGGTGCATGCCATGTTCTCAAAACTGATTAGGTCTATTGTTAAATTCTATGTTAAAAGGTCCTAGGTAAGAGGCCAATCAGTACAAAAAAAACGTTGGGGCGGGGGGGGGGGGGTACGTGTGGCAGGAATCTGGTGCTTTGAAGATATCTCATAATTTTGTTGAAGAGTGTTACTGTTAGGCTTGTATTTATATGTTTTTGTATACTCTTATAAATTTTGTAAGCAGTTACTGTATACGCCATATATTTCACGTCCATATATTTTTGCGATTTTGCTTCAAAACGGGGAATTTTCTAGAATATATTTTCATGATTTTATTGTATTTGCATTCACTTTGTACAGAAATGTCAGGAAGTGAAAATTTTTGCGTTCAGTAAGTCGCGAAATTCGCGAAAATAAAACTACTGCGAAATATTCAGCATATACAGTGATCTGGAGCTTAAACAAAAAACTCATATGCTTTTACTACTGCTACTACCACTGCGACTTCTACTACTAATTACTACTACTGCTGCTGCTACTACTACTACTATTACTACTACTTCTACAACTATTACTACTACTGTTGCTGCTACTATTACCACTACTGCTAATGATAATACTTATAAATATTATTTGATTTGATCGATATTATTATTATTATCGTCATCATCATCATCATCATCATCATCATATCTGTGTAGATTCGAGGTGAGGCTGGCAGGACAGTGGAACACCTGACAAGCATTGTTGAACGACAGGAACAGGAGATCAGCAAACTGAGAGATGAAGTGAATCAGAAGACCAATGACCTTCAGAAACTGACAACAACACAGGTCTGTCAAATCAAGCATTATTGAAAATTTCAGTCTTTAAGTAATTGTACAGTCAAATCTATCTTAGTGGCCACCTGTGTGTAGTGTCAACCTTGGAGAAATACAATGATATCTGACCCTGTTTGTAGTGTCCACCTAAACCTGTCTATAGTGGTCAAATAACAGCCACCAACTAGAGATTTTGTAACCCATGTTCAATTTAAGAAGCATGTTACCTACTTTGCAATACAGCCAGGAATATAAGAAAACAATGGTTATTATGACATTCCAAGAATTTTTCAAATTACCAGGGTTCATATGGGTAAGGGAACTTAAAAATACCTTTTACAGAAGCGAAAAATCAGGGAAAGCCACTGAATTCATCAGTATCTGCTGGAAAGTCAGGTAAAATAATTTATTCATTTTATTCATTTAAATGACCCCTCATTTGGAGCTTGTTAGTATTGCAGTAATATATTTATACATGCTTAAAAAATGTAAAAACAGTCACAGAATTATAGTTTCCTGCTCTGGAAAGTCATGGAATCTCAGAAAATTTGCAAAAAAATGTGTAAGTGTATGACCCCAGCTTCCCCCAATCATGTCACTGCCCTATAACATACATGTAGTTGTGTAATATATCTATTGCAGGAGACCGACGTTGAATCTCTGAAGCAGATGCTGGCCGATACCACCAAGGAGTACTCCCGGCTGAAGGAGAACAAGGAGCTGGAATTGACGGAGATGCAGAACGCCCTCTTGCTACAGGAGCAGGAGATGAGACAGGAGCTGGAGAAGAAGGAGCAGCTGATAGCAACTCTGAATGAGGAGCTGGAAGACGAGAGACTCAGGAAACCCAAACTTAAGGTGACATTTAAGTTGTTTTAATAGTTTTTTTTATTTATTAAAATGTCATCCGGAGTACTGGGAGTTTTGAAAAAAATTACCCCACAGGTGTATTTCATGTGAAAGTTCCTTTTATTTAACTAATAAAGTGAGCCTTATTGACCTCCGAATGTGCTCTTATATATATAATATCATTTTGAAAGTTGTGGAATTTTTTATGTCTCCCCACATCAAAAAGTACACACCCACATATAGATTTCTGTGTAAGTAAATTGTCAGCAAGATGAGGTGTTGTATTACTTTCAACAACTCTCTTCTCTACTAGATTGACATTTTCAGAATACCATCTGTTCATATTTGGTTTTGAAAACAGTTGGTGATAAAATTTTGTTGTTCTGCAAGTACTCAATTTTTTTTAAAAAGAATTTAATAAATCACTTGCTTTAGCCACCGGACCATAGCAAAAAACAGTCATATAAATGTACGATCACGAGTATATACAAGTAATACAAATTGCATATACAAAAGAAGAAAAAAATGTTAGTTAATATTTGTAAGGCTACATAATATTGCATATTATACTATAAATTATGATATTGAGTTTAAATTTATTGTTAGCGGGTGGTTCATATTATATATGTTATTTCTTTGTAAAATTCTTAATGTCTTTTGTATGTCACTGGTGTTTTAGATGTTTTTATACAAGCATATGAACCCAAACATAATAAATTGTCCATGTTTTTATATTGTGGATGGAATGATATTGAACTGAATTGTAAACAATAACAACAACATGTAGTTGGGTTCTTAAAAATGCAGCACTTGGTTTGCATGCAAACCTGCTGGCAAATTGGCCATTTTGTGAAAAATCTTCCATGTGAAGAGAATTTGCAACACTAGAATGGAAAGTGTATTATGACAGTCTCAACATGTCAATAGCAATGTTGTCATTTCTGATTCTACTGGACAGCAATCGATGAATGAGGTCGAGGAGGAACTGACAAGCGTACGAGCAGAGCTGGCAAAAGTTAATGGAACGATCAGGATCAAGGAATCACAGATCAAAGACCAGGAGGCGCAACTAAGAGATGCCCAGGCAAAGGTGAGAGTTTGTTATGTCTGTTTTGATCAAACTTGTTATGCTTTGTAGTCTGTTTTGACATTTTTCATCAAACTTGTTATACTCTGTAGTCTGTTTTGACTTTTTTATCAAACTTGTTATACTGTCTTGTCTGTTTTGACAGTTTTCATCAAACTTGTTATAATCTGTTGTCTGTAATGTATTGACAAATGAATCAATCAGAATAAAACAATCCTAAATCTGGAGGGGCATCTAGGAAAAATTAAGTATTTGTTTTGGGATCTAGTCAAGTCTCTGTTTTGCCTTATTATCATCAAAGTTGTTGTATTCTATTATCTATTTGCAAATGGAACAATCAAAATTAAGGAGTCACAAATAACCCGGAGATGCATTTAAGAATTTGTAATGGATGGTAGTCATAAGAGTTTGTTCTGGCTTGGTATGCTCAAACTTGTTATACTCTGTTCTCTATTTCGACACAATATCCTGGAACTTGATTTACTGTGTTCTCTGTTTTGACATGTTATCATTAACTAACAAGTGTCAGTGGTTGCATGGAATATATTTGCACTTGTAATCTATGAAGCAAATGGATTGACATAAACAACAACAGGAAAAATTAATTCCATGCAAAAACCATGTGAATTGGTGTTAAGATTTTAGCATGTACATCTATATAAATATTTTGAATTATAATTCATTGTGATCAATACAATGTCTTAATACCCTCCAATAATCATCATTATTCATTATTTCCTTAGCAAAATGACCTGATGAGAGAAAAGAGTGAACTGAAGAGAAGACTGGAAGCAGAAGTTGATGAAAAGTAAGTTTGTTAATATATGAAATAAGAACTATGCTGTTAATGATTCATACAAAATGTAATAAATTGACGGAATGTTTCCTTTGTGCCTGTTATCTGTTTTATCGAGCCACCGAGGTGTAGCAAACTAAGGGATCCTTAGCGGCGTCCATCCATAGCGCTTATGAAACTCGAATTGCGACCATTTGCCCATTTGTAACCAAACTTAGGTGGTAGATGCACTATAGGACCCTCAATGTTCTTTGGGGGTGAAAGGTCACATGTTGTTCAAAGGTCAAATGAGGTCAAATATTGAAATAAACCTGTAAGTTTCAACTAGGGTTGGTAAATTTTCAACCGTTAGCCCATGTGTAACCAAAATTGGGTGCTAGATGCCCTGTACAGACCTCAATATCATATTGGGGTGAAAGGTCACATCAGTAGGTCAACGGCCAAATGCAGTTAAAAGTTCAAGTAATAGGGCGAGACACATTATGGCTATTACCTTCTGTTAATCCTTGATTACAACATGTTTGTAATCAGTACTGCAAATAACGGTTCTTTAGAGATACATTTAGGTAGCAGTGAAACAGATGAAATGCTGATGTTACATACTTTTGCATGTAATATTTTGTGATGCATGATGATTATCTATTTTTCCAGGGATGAGGATATGAGAGAAATGAAGAAAAAGCTAGAATATCAGAAGAATGAAATGTCTATCTTACAAGATATGACACGAGCAATGGAAGGAAAGGTAAGCCTTGTCCAAAAACATTAGAAATATAAACCAAAAAACTTGAAACAAAACTTCCACAAATTTCAGAATTCATTAAGAGTGACTTTAGATTGCATAAAATAAAGTTACTTCTTTTATGCTTGTGTGTGTTCAAGATTTTTTTTTTTTTTGTACAAGTGTTATCACTAGACACTAGTTATGACCATTCACAAAGATCCAATTAAGTGTTTTAATTTTCTGTGAATCTCTTATGTAATATATCTGATATGTCCATCCTGCAATAAGTTTACCTCACACATGCACACAAAATATGTTGGGCCTCGTTTTCCCTTCTGTTTGACCAAAAACTGATTTCCAAAAGGTATTTCAAAATCATCAAAGCTCATCAAAATGCATGATTATCTTGCACCGAACAGTGCAAACTTAACAAGTTACCAATACATATGTGGGGTTGGGGGATGTCTGTGTTAGTGCATGTCATTCTGCCTGGTACTGATATACACAGACTACAGCAAATTCTGCAATACCATGATATGAGTAGGCTTTTCTGCTCCCCCTTCCCAAGATGTTTTGACAGTTGTACTTTACCAAACTTAATCTGCTGCTATTTTGTTTGCCTCATTTTTTTTCAGAATGAAGACAGCGGTCTCAAAGTAAAGAGGTAAGATAAGTTTACATGTTTAATGAAGTGCTGCCTTCCTGCAAGAAGGCCTTGAATGCCATGTATTCCCAATAGTAAGCATGCCCTTCAGACAGATAGGCAACAAATAATAATAGAAATGTTAATCTACTAGTAGTACAACTACTACTACTACTACTACTACTACTACTACTACTACTACTACTACTACTACTACTACTACTACTACTACTACTACTCTACTACTACTATTACATGTACTACTAGTGCTACTACTACTACTACTACTACTACTACTACTACTACTACTACTACTCTACTACTACTATTACATGTACTACTAGTGCTACTACTACTACTACTACTACTACTACTACTACTACTACTACTACTACTACTACTACTACTACTACTACTACTACCTACTACTGCTACTAGTACTACTACTTTACTAGTACTGATGATGATGATGATGTTTTTTGTTGGCAAAATAATTTGAACATACTAGTTGTTTGTCAGAGATGAAAATTAAACTGTTATAGACTTCTTTGAAAATGAGCTATAATGATGCAATTGATAAATTTCTCTTGAAATTCTTGTAATTTCTGTAAAAGTTATAATGAGCAAACCTACACCTAGCCTGTCAAGGAATGTGATAGAAATAACAACAACAATCTTTGCCACACCCACCCCTCCCCTCCCCTCCCCCCCCCAAAAAAAATGGATTCCATTTCAACTTCTCCTTTGCCTCCTGATCTGTTTTGAAGGTTGGATGATAAGTTGAAAGGTCATCAAGAGGAGATTAGCAACCTGAACAGACTGGTGACCAATTTACAGAACCGTAACAAGAGATTGGAAGAGAACAAGGACTCACTGCAAAAGGATATGGATACACTCCGGACAGGTGAGTATGTGAAATGGGACAGATGATTACACATCCACATCCTTAAATGTGTCATGCTTTTTTGAAAAGTTCCATGCTGATCAAGTCTTTGTAGAATCACTGAAGCGAGAATAAAGGATCCTTTGCGGCGTCCGTTTGTCCGTAGTCAGTCTGTAACACTTTAAAACCCAAATAACTTTGCGACCATTTGTGTATTTGTAACCACACTTGAATGGTAGATGCCTTACAGGAACCTCAGTGTTATTTTGGGGTCAAAGATCATGTTTGCAGGTCAGAGGTGAAATGAGATCAGATATTAATGTAATAGGACAAGACACATTATGGCTGTCACCTTGTTATGAAAAATTTATGAAAAAAAAACCAAAGGAGAAATATGTGTAAAAACACAAAAAAGCAAGCAAAAGAAGAAAAAGGAGGAGGAGAATATGGCATTAATTATTAAAGTATGTATTGGAATATCATTTGTTGTTATTTTTATTGTTGTTATATAACTATTATTTCTTTATCATTGTCATCATCATCGTATTAGATTAAAATGATGCATATTTGAAAACAAGTTTCTCTCAAGGTGCAAACGTGCAATACAACATATTTCTTATTTTGAATACGCAGAGAAATCCAAGTGTACCAAATGCAGCCGTCTAGAGGGCCAGTACCAAGAAATCCTGACTGAGAAGGAAAACTTGGAGGAAGACAATGAGGAGATGCAGAAGGAGGTGGAGAGATTGGAGGCTTTGTTGAACATGAAAGAGAAAGATCTCAGGGCAAGGTGGGAAGTTGTCTCTGTAATTTTGTATAATCTCACTGGTCCAAGTTTCCCTTTCAGTGCCAAATTCAGAGCTAAACGGCAGCAACCACAACATCTAAGGGACAAATTTTGGTAGCACGAGTGATTGAATCAAACATTTAAAAACAAAACAGGAATGTTGCCAATTTCTTTTACGTCATGTAAAGCCTTGAATTTGCACAGAAACATACCAAGGAATTATGATGGTTGGAAATACAACAATTTGATTCTCTTTGAATGATGTTTGATGCCAATACTCGATAAAATATGTTATGCGTATGCACTTTATAGATCCTCCTTGCAGATGGGCAGATTATAGAATTCTGTTTGAACGTAGCATTACTCTCCACTTTCAAAGGAAGAAATGCTTTTATAATTACCTTTTGCTATTCCACATTGCAAAAAGAATTCTGTTTGAATGTACCATTACTTTCCACTTTTATCAAAGGAAGAAATGCTTTTATAATTACCTTTTGCTATTCCACATTGCAAAAAGACTCGTGAACACACAATGCTCAGTTGCAAGGGACGTGCAAAAAGAAAATTAGTAAAAGTTGATCTACTAAACTGCGCACACATTTGCACTATTTTGGCATAGTATATCATTAAAAAAATATATATTTGAAGATAATATATTTCTCAAGAAGTTAAGTTAATCAGCAAATATTTGCCCTGAACATTGTCATCTCAGCTCACCAACTGTGAGCAGCAGTCTTACAGTGAAAGAACAACTATTAGATCCTAGCCTCTGCAAAGTCTTACAGCTTTGAAATATTTCTACTAATATTATTATTACTGTTTTTGAAATATTTCTGGAATGTAATTTTTAATTGTGGTAGACTGGCATCTCCGCTGTTTGATGATTTAAATGCTTTATGTGCCACTAAGCATAAACCCTTACAGGCAGACTGTGTTGTGGATCTTATGTTGATAAAAATTACTAAGAATGGCACTGCATACATATTGACTCATCGTGACTGCGACATATTTTAGGACCAAGATAGGCATGTCCACTCTTAACAGTAAGCAAACATATTCTGTCACATACCAGCATGCAATACTTACTTTTCTGCAATATGCAAAGATATTTGATGTGAATTATCTAATGTTTCATGTCTGATTTTTTTTCCTCATAATTTGCTAGTCAACAAAGGGCGAAGGAATCTCCTGTGAAGAAGAAAACACTCGGTAACGAACTAGAGCGTCCGCCTTCCCGACAGACGTCGAGCCGTGCATCTCCCGTTCCGCATCAGATGGAGGGCGGATCACCGTCACCCTCGCCGAAATCCAGTTCGGGCCGTGCGGCCACCCCGCAGCAGCTAGCCGCGGCGCTCCGACGCCTGTCGGTGAAACCGCAACCAGCAGAGGACAAGAGCCGGCTCTCTCCTGAACCCAAAGGCGAACGGAAACCCAGCATCAAGGACATTGCCAAGCTCGGTGGATATGACGAGAACCGACGAACATCGTTGAACAACATGGAAGCGAGACTGCAGGCGTTGCGGTCGTCTCAGGACAAGACTTTGAAAGATATGAAAAAGACTCCGCCCAGGCAAGATGCCAACCCCAGTCCGACAGCCGGTGGGGATAGTGGGGCCAAGAAACAGGCCCGGTTTGTGCTGCCTTCCAGTAGGAAGTTTGAGAAGTCGCTAGGCTCAACGGGAGGTTCATCGCGAGCCAAAGCAGGCTCAAAGTAAGTTGGACATCAATGTTCTTAATTTTTATGTCTCCAAATATATTATATGGCTATATTTATCACTCTGGGGTACCAGAGAGTCCCTGTACAGGTAGAGTTACAACATAGACGTCCTATTTTATTTTTGGAAACAAAATGGTTTTCAAATTCTTCTGTTTGGAACGCTCAGTGGCTCGTAGGAATTGGATAGAAATATTACGTAGTAGTGGAAACAACATGATGGTCAAATCACGGGTTATTGAGACTCTTCTATAAAGGGATTCTAGGGTACCACATTGTATAGTGCCCTCCTGTGTGCAGTAGAAGTACAGTTATAAAGAAGTGGTGCTAGTGCACCACTTACAGACATGAACTGACAAAAAGTCAAGTGAAATTTACACTGATGTTATTTTTAATGTACTTAGGGTTGCACACACCACCTAACAAAACATTTTGCTCAAAAAGAGTTTTTCAACATTGAGAAACACACTACAAAATTAACTTTTACATGTTTTGGTAACCCAGGGTACAGTGCTAAAGAGAAAAATAAATCAACAAAATTGCTGATTTCTACTTGGTAACACTGCATTCCATTTATTTTATCATTTGCTGCCTTGGGAAAGATAGTGACATACACCAACTTACCTTTTATGTGAAAATTCTGTAAAAATCAATTTCGTGTTTTGCAGGGTATCCAGGTTTACAAGTTGATGATAAAAACCAGTACATTGCATTTCTTTTTCATTCTTTACAGAAACAAACTGAAGGGAATTGCCGAGAGTGGAGGATCATGAAGTTGACAAATGAAAAACAAACAAATAAAATTTATAACAACTAAATTGCATCATATTGAGCACAAGTCATGTCAAACGTGCAAACAGTACTCAGGAATAAACTAGTGAAAGCCTAAAAATGTTGAACAAATTTTCGTCTGAAATATGTTGCTTTGATACAATTTATAATTTCCTGTTAATTAACGTCACATCTTGATGTGTATGTTTTTTTCCTTCTTTTCTTTTGTAGACCTCCGGAAGATAATGAAGTCTAAATTGTAGTAATGTATACTTGAAAAAAATGTGTGAAATATTAACATTTGCTCATTGACTAATCATGATTTCATTTGATTGTGCATGGTGAATAAGCCAAATGTATTTGTTGGTAATGCTATGTCATCAATAAGCAAGTTCGTAATTACACAATGTAATTTGCGCATGTGCAAAACAAAGATCATTTGTATGAAGCTTGTGTGACAAGACATTTGAAATTGCATATTCAGGAATGTATCAAAAGCAATTCATGCAACCCATTACTGTATGAATGGTTGCCTCATGAGAAGAGCTATCTAGTCTTCAAAGATGTGTGGTATTATGGGGTCATTTGTTTTGTGTACTAACTATGAACTGGCTTATTTAAGAACTAACAAAACAATTACAAGCAAAAGTGAACTGAGCTCATACTGTGTTTGTTTGTTTGTGGGGAAGAGCTTTCATCGGCTGAAGTAAAAAACATTGTCTTCTGAACAAATGTCAGTATTTTAACCATCTGATGAATAAGTACAATTTAATCTGTGTTGCAATGTGTATAAATCTGGTGTTATTTCTCCATGTTTTGAAATAAGTGCTATTTTTTAATATGACTTTGATATAGGTCACAGTTTCATCTGACTTGAAGGTTGTTTGTTTTTTTCTCCATTTAAAAAAAGTAAAATGGGAAAGAATCATATTTAAACATTCCTCATGATATCCATTACAGTTCACACTGCCGAAAGTAACAGTTTTGTGAATGAACGTATCGGAAGATATTCTAATACTGAAGTGCAAAAATATTTTGTTTTCCATTTTGCATTGGCGAACTCATCTCGAAATTCAGGCCAATAACATGACCATGTTGCTCACTTTTTGCAGTTAATAATGCTAATTTGCAAACTAAAAGGGTGTGTTATCGGGAATGTGGTGTTATTAACCTGTTGCCTCCAAGAATTCTACGAGTCCCATAGAGTTAATACGTGGCAAATCCAGTTCCTGCTAACTAGTTATATTTGACCGCCCAGCTCAAAACCCACAAAAAGTAGACCAAAATGAATTTCATTTTTCTACATAGTTTTAAGGAGTAAGCTCTCAGCTTTACAATGATATATAACTTGTTAACATTGGACCATCCCAACCCATTCAAAAACTGATTAAAATAAGAGAGGGTTAGGAGGTACAATTTCACCGGAAAGGGAGAAAAGAAGGTTTAAAGATTATGCTCAGTCAGGTGCGCCATGCAGAAGCACTTGTCAGAAAAATATGTCTAAAAAACTGCCTATATCTCAATTATGATTTCATTTTAAGCCCCCAAATTTTGACAGTAGGTAGAGAAAAAAATTACTCCTTCAGATGAGACAAACTTTAAAAATATGAGTTGGCAAACCCAATTGACTTTTTGTTGGTTTGGTGCTGGGTGGTCACATATGGTCTCGTAGATGAGCCCCTTGAGGGGTGAATTGCTCTTAACCTACAAAGTCTCAAGTTCAGGAATCCTTTTTTAGCTTACCTGAGCCAAAGGCTTTGATGATAAATTACCATTCGTCTGCTTGTAAGTCATATAAACATGGCTATGTTTGTGCATCTGTCTTCCATTGTTTTAATATCTTGTGTGTGTGTCTGTGTTTGTCTATATGCACAAATTTTTGCACGTAACACACTGCATCCAGAAAAACCATTTAATGCCTCAAAGAATATGTATTGTTACTCACTCCCACATCCCAGCAGCTACTCCCAGCAAATAATCTCTGCGATTGCAATCATCATTGCAATTATGACTTGGCTGCCATGTGAACGTGCTCATGAACTCTCGTGTGATTTCATCAGAATTAGCTGTGTCGATTTGATTTTTGAAAAAAAAGTGAGAAGTTTTCATTGTGGTTGATTTGATGTGGTTGGTGGTGGTATGCAATAACATGATAACTATTCATCTCATCTCACTCTAGTTAAAGGCATGGTTCACTCTGACGTCAAGTTGGTTTTAATAAAAGCAGAACAATGACAGAAACATATCAACAAAGGTTTGACGAAAATCCATCAAAGGATAACAGAGTTATGGAATTTCAAAGTTTTAAATTTGTGACGTCACATGCGAGCAGCTCCCCATATGTCAGGTGTTACACATTCCATAAAGTACCGTTTTCTTAGAAATTTGAAAATAATTTGACCTGTGCATTCAATATATTATCAGGAACATTATTTCATACAGGCTTCTATGAAAAAAAACATTCAGTTATCATGAACCATTAAAAAAATGTCAATTTATGGAATTCATATTATATAACGTATGAGGAGCTGCTGGCACATAACATCACCAACTTGAAACTTTGAAACTTCATAACTCTGTTATTCTTTGGTGGATTTTCACCAAACTTTCATCAACATGTTTCTCTCATTTTTCTGCTTTTATTAAAACCAACTTGATGTCAGGGTGAGCCTTCCCTTTAAAGATTGTGTCCATGATTTGCACACACGAAATGAACTTATCGAACAAATGAGCTAAAATTATTTATATTGTAAAGATTCACATATATTCACCTCTCACAAAAGCCTTAGAGTTGAAAAGTTTGGTTTCGTGAAGATAAGCGCTGATAAAATTCAAACAGAATGCACTGACTTAACCACGCTCGATCACTGAATTTGAATTTTATCCAGCCATTAAACTAGTCGCTTCCAGACCTGAATTGATTCATATATCATCTAGCGCAGACTGTATACCTGCTGATTGAAGCTGACAAGGTCAAACACTCACTCCAGTGCAGTTGGACAAATTGTCAAGCAATCTTCGCCAGTATGATTGGACTCTACCAAAATTCAAAATTAATAGGTGAAAGCTACATCCTAGTGTCCTAACCTAGACTACCATTACAAAATACAACTTGAGCAATTGCTCAATTTCAGATTATTTATATCAATTATATTTTTTTTAAACTTTACAACAGATGAATCCAAAATTTAAACACTGTAGTTTTAATGTACCTATCTTTGGTTGGATCACATCTGAGCAAAAACGGTTTGGTGTGCAAATAAAACAAGCCTGTAATAATGGCTCTATGATGGCTAGACAGTATTACTGGCAAAAATTGTGAGCCAAACAAATAGTACAAAAATGTTCTCCTTTTCAATTTATGTTTTTTTAATTGCCACCAAAAATGTCAGGTAGATTGTATTTTCATGTTGAAACTTTTGTTCAATGTATGTATTTATTTATTTTTTACAACAATTCAGATGGTTCATATAAGTGTGACAGGTGATCCATATGTGCTAGGATTTAGACCAGTCGCATGCAATATATCCTTAATATGCCTGCAAAATATGGTAAATTAACAAAGCTTGGTATTACTAATGGATGCTGGTATCAGATAAATTTGTGCATGCTGATACCAAGAAATTACATGTCAAAATGTTCAGTAATTATATATTTTATCACGTACATGTACATACCACAAGTAAAATGAAACACACTGAAAGTCTCTGTTACGGAAAGTGTGTTTTTTGTTATTTGAGTGTAGCTTAAGACATGATTTCAGATTAGGTTTTACTGCCAAAGTGTGAAAAAAAGCATTTCAGGGTGAAAATAACCATTATGTCTAATTTTGTAGATGTCATTTCTAGGGTAAAATTGTCTGTAGATTGTGATTTGTTAATCGAAAACCTTGTATCACACATCATTTTGCTACAAAATATGGATTTGTGGCTGAGTTTGCCTGAAAAGTGCACTTTTGGGGTGACAAAAATTTTCACCTACCAACTTAGTATACTTGCAGAGTCTACAATCTACATAGATATGACCCTTTATAATGTTGATGTATCAGTTAAAGGTAATAACTTTTGGATTCAAGTATTTGTTTTATAGTTTATTTCATAATTTGCGCACAAGAACCATTCAAATTTGACATGTCCTGACAAACTACATTCAGAATTTACCAGTTTCGGACAAAAATTTTTCCTTGCACAATCACATCTCTGGATACATTAGCGCCCATTTTTAAGCAAAATTGCAAACTTTTAGTACCTTAGCTATTGTGCAATCATGTGACCTGCATCTACTGTGTATACACCAATCAGATGTCAGATTTGCAAGAGAACAAGATATGTAGCTTCGGAGACCCTGAATAAGTGTGGACAAGAAGTTCAGTGACCTCAAAGTACATGTTCTCAATTTTGTAATACTGACATGCATTGTTGATGAGTCATACTGCATCCTCCAGAATGCAGATTTTGCATTTCTGACTTCAGAAATGAATTTTACACAAAATTCCAGTCTAGAAAACAT
>JZLH01S0425172.1:28779-50458 GCA_001188425.1 Eucidaris tribuloides
GCTTCAGACCCTGAATAAGTGTGGAAAAGACGTTCAGTGACCTCAAAGTATTCCATACAGATGGGCTGTGCATGTTTTTAATTTTGTGATACTGACATGCATTGCTGATGAGTCATACTGCATCCTCCAGAATGCAGATTTTGCATTTCTGACTTCAGAAATGAATTCTACACAAAATTCCAGTCTAGAAAACATATTCAATATCATATTTATGCAACTTTATTTTTTCTTTTTTTTGGCAGTAAAACCTATTTCAAATCTGAAACCATGTCTTAACTCTTGTATCTATGAAAGCTTTACCAGTAAATCACTGTTATATTAAGACATACACATTATTTGTAATCACTATTCATTATTGAATTAGATCATGCTATTTAGCAACTCACTGAATAGCCCTCCCCCCCCCCAAAAAAAAACAGGAAATTTGTGAGACACAAACACTAGAATTAGAAAAGGGTTACAGTATTTTAGAGTTGATGCTGAAAACCCAGGAAGGCAACTCAGCCAAAGGAACAAAATTAAATATTAATAAATATAAAGTGAAAATAGAATAAATGAAATAATAGTATACTATATGTATTATATATAAGCATGTATATTTATGTATATGATATATTTACAACTTGTGTCGTAGACATGAACATTTTGTTACATGGAATTATTGCAAACTATGCAGCAAAATATACTTTGAAAGCCTTTTTTCCTGTTCTTGAAGGTGGTTGTCAAATATGAAAATTGTTGGAGGTCTACTAAGCTTTAACAAGAATGCTGAACAATCATATTAGTCACTGAAAAATTAAATGAACAAATTTGTATATCTTTACTCTCTTATCGTACTTATGTACTTAATGATTTCCTTGAAGTATTATATTTTATAAATAGAGTGATATTTCAGATGTCGACCAAACATTGTATAGCCAAAATAGAATTATGATTGTAAAAATAATTATTGTAATCTCACTAGCTTATTTTGTCATATTAGGCAGGTGAATTATGTTATAATTTTGAAATTGTACAAAGTTTGATGGATTTTAGACATGAGATATCACTTATGTGTGTACGTATTCATTCACAAAATAATCATATTTTACAACTATGCTGTTTACAAAACAAAATATTTTGAGCAAAATGAAATATTATTGCCTTTTCTGCCTGTGCCTAATACAAATCCTTTGTTGTAGTAAGTTATTAATTGTGGTAAAATTTCGACATCACAATAGTTGTGTACTTTCTTAATTACGAATTGTAAATATATTTGTATGTATGCATTTGTGTGTTCCTTTGAAGTGTGTTTTCTTTAATATCACTTACCCTGCAATTGCACAAGAAAAATATAATGATGGTTTACAGTAAGTTTATGTGGTCAGTCAATATTTTGATATTTGACCAATGTGATTGTTATGATATAACAATATGAAATCCTAATATTCCAGGAGTTCAAACCCAAATGCATACTGTGATCAATCTGATCATAGAAAAAAGGGGATGCCAACTGAGCTATGAATAATGTAATAGTAATCCTTCTTTTTACTGTTATTTTTTAAACTTATAATTATTATGTATATATGATTTTGCATCTTTAACATACCTCAATCAGTTTACTATTTCAACTCGGCTGCAAGCATTGCAAAGTGGTAAACGTTTCGTCTAAAAATCTTGAGCCATGTTAACACTAAAACTTTGTTATGCAACATAATTATGAGTATAAAGTTGAGTGATGTAAATGAGAAATTGTGAATAGCAGAAAATCAGCTTTCGTCCAACTTTGACTGTATTCAGAGCAGTGTATTCATTTCACTTTATCTTCAAATTCTTGCCTTGGGTTTATGAACTGGTATTTAGTAATGTAAAACAGTGTTGATTGAGTTGGTTATTATTTTGTATAACACTGAAAAGAAGTTTGACCTCAGAAGTGTATTGTTTGTATGGTTTACCAATCAAGGTAGACTGTTGGTATACAATAAGTGTGAATACATATTGTTGCTTAAGTGACAATTATCCTTTTCAAAAATGTTGAATATTCAGGAGAGACCCCCCCCCCCCCAAGAAAAGAAATTATAATAAGATTTGAATTAAATAATTTTTTTGTGGATAATGAACCAATTAATGCTTGAATGCTGCTAGGTGAGAACTGATATTTCTGTATATAGTTTGTAGAAATTGACGTAATATCACGTGTGTATGTGTGTGTGCTAAAATGTGACTGACACACTAGTTAAACTATGTATTCAACTAGATATGTAACATACCAGTATGTCTTGAATGTAACATAGCTGTTTCTCACTGAGGTCCTTCTTAGTGTGCGATATATGAATGTAATTATTTTCGTTATACTTGATGCAGGATTCATGAAGTCATTTTTTTTACCTATTTAGTGTATTGCAGTTAAGTTGCACTTGTCTGAAAGATATTACCATAAAATCTTGTAAATTTACAAATTTAAATTTACATTCCACATTCCAAATGCATGTAAATATTCACAGCTGCACAAAGGAAAGAAAAAAGTGAAAAGAAGAAAGATCAAAGCAATAATATCATGCCAATGTGATGAATCTAACCAGCATCGTTATAGTCAAGTCCACAAATTCTGAGACCGAGACCGCCCCCAAACACAGCCTCCCCCATAGGGTTTGTACAGGGGACTCGGTCCGAGTCCAACGCCAAAGCCTCCCCTAAACACAACCTCTCCATAGGATTTGTACAGGGGACTCGGACCGAGACCGAAGCCGAGGCTGCCCCTAAACAGAACCTCTAAATAGGATTTATTCTGGGGACTCGGACCAAGGCTGAGGCCACCCCATAACGAACCTCTTTATGGGGTTTGTACAGGGGACTTGGACCGTGGCCCAGGCCGAGACCACCAAAATTGGCCTCTAGGCTGATCTCAACTACAGCGCTGCTATTGAGTAGAAAACCATCGCCTACATGCTGGTGTCGGCCAACTTTCACTGTGGATTAAACACTGGCAGTATTGGATCCGAGGCCAGCCTCAAGGCCAAATTTCTGGTGGCTCTGGTCTCGGTCTCGGTCTGAGTCACCTGTTCAAACCCTATGGAAAGGTTGTTTTGGGGGTGGCCTCGATCTTGGAACCTGTGGTCTGGGATACAACCTTGAAGGCAGAGACTTTCTAGAGACCACATAGACATCACAAGTCGTCAAGAATGTACCACAGTTCTGCCGTAATTTGAAATTATGTTGCTGCCACATAATGCATAGAAGAAACATTTAGATCAGTATTCATGCTAATATGAGGTTTATATTGCAATAATTTGATTCCAGTGCCTTCAAGCTGACAAGGTTTTTTTTAATATAGATATTCATGAAGGCTGATTTGTTTTCTTGCATAAGATGAGGTATCAGGTGATGTTGGCTGGCTTGGATGAAGAGTTTTAAGCATTACCTGTGATGAAGTGTTCTTACAGTAGTGAATATTGTAGCAATACTATGATGGTATACAGTGGTGATTTGGAAATCTGTGGTTATCACAATAATTTCTTGATAACCAAGGTAAATTTGTGATAACCATGGTTTTTACGCGGTGACTCTAGTTGTATCACAGACTTATCATGGTGATAGTTTGGTTATTGTAATAACCGTGGGATTGAACTGTGGTTGCCATGGTCATACAATGGTAAGTTTTTACCAGGGTACAGTTAACTCTACTGTTAAACCAATTGTTGATACAAATTGATATATTTTATATTTTGGTGACTGCAACAGGAGTGTGATATTTAAAGAGTCATTGTAACTTTGTCATTGTTAAAACTTAGCTCTTGGAAAACTTAACTGATAAATTTTATCAAGCAAAAACTCTTGTGAAACAGGTCAGAAATCTTCCCGAGCTGAATTAAGTGACGTCTCAGTTCCATGGCTTGAAAACACTTTTCACACTTGCATTTTTCTTCATCCAAGTCCATATAAGATTTAAAAATATAAAAGGTTCTTTATAAGTATGAATACTAATATGAAAGACTTACAAGAAATTAGAGCATTCAAATTTAATAGAGTCCTCTATTGTCCTCAAAATTCTTACATGATCGCGTTTAAATAAATTATGCTAAAAATAATTCTAAAGTGTATAACATGTATTGACTACTTAAATCATTCCAAGAATATGCCGAGATGGTGCGAGTTTTGACGAAAAATGTCAAATGTAATGTTTCAAACGGTGTAATATATTTCATTGTGTATTTAATTGCTCCTAATGCAAAATTTAAGAGTTTGTTTGAAATTGAGATGAATTGTGCATTTTTGTCTCCGTTTGTGACTTACCCCTGCATATTTATTATATTCAATAAACCATTCATAACATCTACATTTGAATATTCATTTGTAGTACTTCTACAGTGTATGTATGGGTGCGAGTGTGTGTATGTGTGTGTATGTGTGTATGTGTGTGTGTTTGTGTGTATGTGTGTGTGTGTGTGTGAGGGTGTGTGTGTGTGTGTGTGTGAGTGTGTGTGTGATGGTATGTGTGTGTGTGTGTGTGTGTGTGTGTGTGTGTGTGTGTGTGTGTGTGTGTGTGTGTGTGTGTGTGTGTGTGTGTGTGTGTGTGTGTGTGTGTGTGTGTGTGTATGTATGTGTGTGGATGTGTGTGAATGCGCATGTATTGTTTGTACAGGCATCAATCTGTTTTTAGGATGGTGGGGGGTGGGGAGGGGCATATATCATCTGAATTTTTTATGCACTCCAGGTGACTGTAGAGTTGCTTTCCATACAGACAGATACAGATAGATAGACAGATAGATAGATTGATTGATAGATAAAAGAGTGTGTTTACATAGCAGAGGGTTATCTGTAGAACGTGTAGTCTGTTGGCCATGAAAGATCACAGTTGAAGCACATGGTCATAAAGCTATGGAATTTCACAATTGTCTTTAAGCTCTGAAAGTTGTCTCTGTTTGTGTGATGAAGAGTGCCACCCCCCCCCTCCGCAATTATACAAAATTCAAGATCATTAATGGAATGAATGGGGTAGTGCAAAAATGTTCTAATGCTGGGTATTGTGTGCACTAGCTACAGAATGTACATTTGTAGTTATTGAAGCATTTACTAAAATCCATATAAATTTCTTCTGAGTTATATGATGTTCAGCATCTAATGCAGAAGAGACAATACAGGACATTCATGGCATTGCAATTTTCCATATCACACATACCTGATATTCGCTAATATCAGATACTTTAAATCCCGCGGGTGAGTGGGGGGTGTCGCTCTCCAAATAGCCTGCTACGCACCCGCGTCCAGAAAAAGCGTCGAAAAGGGTCCCTTTTCCAGCCCTCGGGCGTCGTCGACGTCTTCTGGAATAAGGGTAGATTTTTCAGCACCATTCGCCCGCAATCGCCACTTAGGGTAGCATTTTCTCACATGTCGCGCCATTTAGGGTTACTAATTTGGCTATGTAGATTACGCCATTTAGCATGTTCAGGGGTGAAAATAATTTGAGTAGATCTATATTAACATACACTCCAAATAAACGTTTGTTAATTACGAAAATTATTTAAGAATTATTAAGTGAAACTCTTCGCGTTGTGCAATGTGCAATAATGTTTTAGATGAGAAGGGCACTTAGGTTGGCTATCAAATTAGTTGATTTCACTGTTTACGCCACTTAGGGTATCAAATTAGTAGATTCCCTGTTCACTCCACTTAGGGTATCAAAATAAAAGGATTTCCTGGGAGTCATGCCACTAATTAGGGTAGCTTTTCTCATGTGTTTCGCCATTTAGGGTTGCAAATTTGGTTATGTAGATTATGCCATTTAGGGTGCATTTCTGAGGTTGTTGGACACGCGTGGGTAGCAGACTGCGTGGAGAGTGCCCCCCCCCCCCCCCGGGCTTTATTGTAATGCCTTGTTTCTTTCTTTTTTTGTGGTTGAAGTAGCTCTGCCCCGCTTATGAGTAAGGTTCCATTTCAACAAACGTAGCTTAAACTCTGACTTTTTTGAGTGTAAAAAATAGGGAAAAAACAGTGTGATTGCAAAATCATGAACAGAGATTTTTAAATATCGTGCCATTTAATATACACACGAGATATTGGATATGAAAAGTCAGCAAATCTCACCCAAAAAGCTGAATACGTCCCCAACGTTCTTTTGTAGACAACTATATGCGATATGGAGAATTGAGGGATGGCCAGGGCAGATTGGAATCAAAAAACAACCCAGGACTTTCAGACTGTCCCCTGCAACTGTTGGGACATTTGTACCCACTACCAACCCACACAAACTTAAAAACACACACACACACACATAATTATGGGAGGGAAATTTACCCCCCTTCCGTGGGAAGTGTGTTATACCGGACTAAACAATTCCCAATTTCCCCATCTTTAATTATAATTTTAATGTATCTTTGTAATTTTTTTTTTTTTTGTGGGGGTGGGGGGTGTCAGATTGTATTGTCTGATGAGACACATGTGGCCTATGGGTTGCCATTCAAGCATTGGGGAACTAACAAGTTAGTACACTGTCATAATAACTTTATTCCGACATCAAATATTCTAAACTGAAGATTTCTTCCACCAGTCATACATGAATTGGTGTATTTTATAAAAATACAAAAATACAACATTATACAGTCATGAAATGAATATACACTGAAAACAGTATGCAATTTTTGTATAGGTTTTATGTACACAATTGAAATTTACAAATTGACATTTACAATTTCTTTACAATTCAAATGCAGACAGGATTTATAAGGTATAAATAGCACTGGATATAAAACTCTTGACGAATTATACTGGTTTACTAATGATTGGGGGAAGGAATTATCCCTAAAGGAAATGAGTTGAAATATATATCAATATTATATTCACTGGCTAGAGTATATATTCAGGCTAACAGGATTTGTAAAGTATTTCTTTATAGCCTAAGTTTAGTTTTGGGGATTTTTTTTGTTATTTGAAAGCTTTATGCCCAAAGGTCATATCATACCAATAACAGATTCTGAATGTCTTTCGTTTTCTCATAATTAATTAATGAAAAATACTCCGGGGGGGGGGGGGGACCGGTCCGAGATTTGTCGGTACCCCCAAGATTTTCGACTATATTTTACATTGTAGCATCCAAAGGGTTGAGAAGGCGTTAAGGTTATCTGAGTTATACCTCATCTGAAAGAGCAGAGTCTGCTCTTTCTAATTAATTATGAAAAAACGAAAGACATTCAGAATCTGTAATTGGGCATAAAGCTTTCAAATAACAAAAAAAAATCCCCAAAACTAAACTTGGGCTTTAATTGAGGAGACAAAAGCATTTATTTACCAGTATTGAATCAAAAATACACCCCTAAAAGAAATTGAAACCACAGAAAGCTACACAACAAATTTGACAGTTACAACACTTTCTGATATTAATTGTATGATATGGTTATAATGTTTGACTGTGAAATTTTCACAACAAAAACTTTTAACAGTATACATGAGTTGCGAATCACTGTATCCTAAATTGAGATTGCTTGCAATCTTGTCATTTCCCTTTAAATGATTAACCCGTTGAAGACGAGTGACGAGATATCTCGTCACGAGGTCTATGGGAAAAGCGTGTTAAAGCAAAAACAAATCGTCTCCAATGGGTTAAGATGATACATTTGAAATTGATCTTACAACAGATGATATCTCTGGCTCAGCTTTTCATGCAAAAGACATTTTGGGTTGCTTGTTATATATCGTCGGTATAGAATCAGAAGGGCGTTAATGCAATACACATTGACAACCAGAAGGGCGCTAACGCCATTGACTTTGTACAGTGATAGCACCCTTCCGGTTCTCACCAGGTTCTGCGTTAACGCCCTTCTGGTCCTATACCGATGATACACCAGTTTTATTTACCAAATGCAATGATGAATTTCAGTCTACAGTATGTGGCTCCACCTGATATTTGAAAATGTCATCAGTTTACAATTTACAACAAATAGACTGAAGGAGGATGAAGCCTTTAGACCAGGGATAGCCACCCCTGCAGCCTGCGCCACCCGACATTGTTGTCTGTGGAGCCTTGGAAATAATGATTTAAAGAAGAATAAAAGTCAGATCTCAGTGGATGTGCAACAATACAGTGCATCCTAGAAAAAACAGAACCCTATTGTGTGGACAAAAAGGGGTGTATAACTAAAAAAACAAGTTCAAAATACACTTTGACTTATGCTCTTTGAAATGATACGTTAAGCAAACTTTTTCATTCATGCATCTCTGAGTACAATGACTTTGAAAAAATCATGTCAAAAACGATTTGCTACACTTTATGGCTGTGACACTGTGCAAACCATGGAAAATAAGAGATGGACAGGTAGTGTGCCGTGTCAAAGCCATGAAGTGTAGTAAATCGTTTTTGACATTAAATGTTTAAAGTCATGGTACTCAGAAATGCATGAATGAATAAGTCTGCTTAATGTATCATTTGAAAGAACATAAATCAAAGTTTATTTTGAACACATTTATTAAATCATATGCCTCATTGCTTCCTCACAATAAACCTTTGTTATACGGTATTGTTTTTTGGGGGGATGCACTGTACATTACTAAGAAGAAGAAAACAACTGAAAATTTGAACAAATTTGGTAAAACCATTCAAGAGTTATGAATTTTCAACATTTCAATCAATCCTTGTTTAGTGGGGGATTCTGAAATGGCAAATCTGTGACGTTTTGTCATGAGAGTGTGTAGAACTCACCATGGTTTTGTACACAGATTTTGACTAATTTTCAGTTTTCTGAGAAGTTGGATTTTTCAGGAGGCCTTTTGTACAAGAAGTAGTGGAAGACACTTGGCAAGAGGCTGCATTGAAGAAAGACTCAGAAACGAGAGGAGGAGAATTTCCCAAAGATACAACACCAGGCATCAACAAAAGTCGGCCATCATGTTCAACTGTGAAGTGAAGGAATTCACAAATGAAAAAAACAGATCCAATATGCTATGAGATACTTGAATTAAATTAAATTTTTATAACAAATGTGGAAAAGTGAAAATTTGAGTATGAAAGCAATGGAGAGTTCTCCACACTTTCATCACAAAAATGGCCAAGTTGTCAATTTATGGTATCATATGGATTGAATAAAATGTTGAAAATCCATAATCTTTGAATAGTTTTAAGTTTGTTCAAACTTTCAAATTTCTTTTCTGCATTCTCTGAATGCACACAAATACGCAACTTTCATTCTTCTTTACTTGACCTCTATCACAATTCTTCTTTCCGATCTGCATAATATTCTATCGTCTGTTCATCATCATCATCTGATGAGGATATCTCAATCCCTGCTTTCTTGGCACCCACAAATTTGACTTCCTTTTCCATACCACTGTCACTATCACAAATGTGGAAAAGTGAAAATTTGAGTATGAAAGCAATGGAGAGTTCTCCACACTTTCATCACAAAAATGGCCAAGTTGTCAATTTATGGTATCATATGGATTGAATAAAATGTTGAAAATCCATAATCTTTGAATAGTTTTAAGTTTGTTCAAACTTTCAAATTTCTTTTCTGCATTCTCTGAATGCACACAAATACGCAACTTTCATTCTTCTTTACTTGACCTCTATCACAATTCTTCTTTCCGATCTGCATAATATTCTATCGTCTGTTCATCATCATCATCTGATGAGGATATCTCAATCCCTGCTTTCTTGGCACCCACAAATTTGACTTCCTTTTCCATACCACTGTCACTATCCTCCTCCTCCTCCCCATCATCATCATCGATACTCTCAACGTCCTCGTGACTGGCTCCAGGCCAATTTTGACGCGAGTTGTGATTCACTTTCGCCAGCTGTTCCATGTCGGCCAAAAACGCACACACGGAGTTGATGCTGCTCCACGATGTCTCGGCATGCTTTGTCGTGGCAGATGACACTCTCTTGCTGTCCAGTGATGATGATTGTGATGACAGTGGTGTGTCGAGCGGTTTGCTGGACACGACCCAGTTGACAGAATTCTGGAAGGAGATTTATAGGCATCATTTAAAGACAGAGTAAGGGATTTGCATGTCAGAAAACAGCAAAATGAATGAAATCAGCTCAAATCATTTACAATGTGAAGATTAGTATAAATAAACACCTGTCATAGAATCTTTGGGTAGAATACGTAGTTTTGGTGAAAATCTGGACATTTAAACTTCAAAATTTACAGTGACGTTAACATGCACAGGCCGTTCCAAAATTGTCCGATCAGCCGTTAGCCGAAGGTCACGCGGAGTTTAGCCGTTTAACCAATCAGTGTGCTCCGCTGGTCATGCCAACTTACACATAACCGCGATTCGCAATTTGAGCAAAATTTAAACTCGCTGACAGAACAATATTCTGGTAACATATTGTTATTAGTTTTTCTCATAAAACAACAAATTCATGACGTATGGATCTCAAACTTTCAACACACCATTTGTAAGTACTAAACTACCGATTGGTATTGATAATGAAGGGAAGTAATGGACGTGCAAATCCCAAACACAATCTTTAACAATGTTTTTCGTTTTAAAAATCTGAGTGACATGAGCTTCCATGCTACTTGTGTCTCTGATAAGGTCTATAAATGAAGCCCGGAAAAAATTGCAGTTCAAAACAATTATTAAATGCCTTTAACCCTCTGCACGCAAATGTTGTAATTTTGCACATTCATACAATTAATTCAACAATCGTAATAATTAGTTTTTTCTGCTACGTTTGTACTAGAAAAGCTGCAATTGGCCATAATAATGTTTAAGCAACATTTATAAAATAATTATCATTATCAATTGTGCAATAAGAAAAGCAAGATTGAAAGAAAATATCAACATAACAATCATCATTATTATCCTCTCAGAATTAATTCAGCGTGTTAACAGTTAAATAGTGAAAATTATTGAGTGACCTTTCCTGTTTCCCCCCATAGTTGTCGAGAATTTTTGCCCCCAGGACATTAATTCACATACCAATATTTATCTGTACATGTTTTGCTAGTGACAGCATATCTGTCTTAATTTTTGTTCCATGATATTTATCTGTCCATTCAAACACTACCATAGAGATCAGATTTCAAAGTTTAACCATTTCTTAAATTGGGTTTCCACAATGTATATCAATGGCTTTAATGTGATTTTATTTCATTACATTTGATTTCAACACTGAAAGACCACTTTCAGCAGATACTCTTTTCTATGGGTCTGTGCATGACAAAATCAATATAGTAATATATTTGTTTTATAAAATAAATTGAATACATAAATTTAAAAAACACTATGTTACAATAAAAAAAATTATTAAAATATGGTAAGAAATGGTTAAATTATAAAAAAGAATGGTTGAAAATATTGCATAACTGAATCCAACAGTGACGAAAGGTTTTAAAATCAGAACTTAAGAAGTTCGACTGCGCGCAGTCGATGGGTATGCCTCCGCCAGCTTCATGTAGGTAGCACATGAAACTGGCTCATATTATGATCAATATTGACTTTCAAGCTACCAAGTAACTGTAAAGATGTTTGGAACTGTTCTCTGACCTATGACGTTCAATAGATTAAATACCAAATAAGCTTTCAGGAATTCATTTGACATCTCACATGAAATTATTTGTCATTGTTTTCATATCTACTCACCAAACAGAAATTAAAATGGACACTCCTATATGACATTATAGGTAGAAAATAATATTTTGGGACAAAGTTCTTTGACCGAGATCTTTGATCCCATTGACTGCACAAAGTTCATTGACCTTTGACCCTTAAACTTGTCCTTTGACCCCTGTGACTCGACCAGAATATTTGTTATTTACTTGTGCACCTAACTACTTAATTATATCAAAAGTGAGCACTCATAACTGAAGTTATATGCAGAAAAGGGGGCACATTTTGGGACAAAGTTCATTGACCTTTGACCCTTGACTTTGACCTTGACCCCTATGACTCTATCAACATATTTGTTGTTTATTTGTGTACATAACTTCCAAATTATACCAACAGTGAGCACTCATAACTTAAGTTATATGTAGAAAATGACATTTTGGGACGAAATTAATTGACCTTTGACCCGTGTGACTCTATCAAAATATTTGTCTTTTATTTGTGCACCTAACTGCCAAATTATATCAATAGTGAGCACTCCTAACTGATATTATAGGCAGAAAATGGCATTTTGGCATAGAGTTCATTGACCTTTGACCTTTGACCCTTGACAGATTTGTTCCAAAATCTAATTAATTCATTCTTGCCTAGTGGTCCATCCTTGGTCCAGGTCTTATCAAAATCCCTCCAGCGGTACTTGAGTAATCTTGTTCACAAGAAAGTGCGGACGCACGGACCCACGGACGTACAGACATACGGACGTATGGACGGACAACCGGGGCGGAGGCATAAAAATAAAATCACAAATCAATATTTGTGACCCGTCACGCCAAAAGGAGCCACAAGTCGATTTTTGGGCCCAGTTGTTTTTTGCCATATTCTTTTTCTCCATATTCCAAGCTTTATTTTGGTATATTGCATGTTGCATAAAAGTAAGTGTACCCGGAGAAATTCTACTTCAAACAAGAAGCTTTCACCGTGTCACGAAAATCTACTTTACGAGAAAACCGCTGTCAAAGTGCAGCGTCCGTTGAAAATGCGAAACCGCGATCGCGCTGAAATTCTGATAGAACCGAGGGTAAAAACTCACTAGCAACAGTACGTTTGCATTGCTCATCATTCTTGAAATTTTGCATTTGGAATTTATAAGTTTGTAGAAAGTGCTACTTTCAGTTTGAACGAATTTGCGTTTGGTGTTTACCAAAAATACATTGGGTTCTTAACCATCTGCGTTATTTCCGCTCGGTGCATGTACCTTGCGAGGCGGGTCACAGGTGACCATGGACGCCAGACACTTGGGGGGTCTCAGGGTGAGAGATTTGACACAATAAATTCCCACAAGTAGTAATTGCTTGTAAGTCGACTGTTCATACTAATTTGCAAAGTTCGGGATTAAATAAACTGAGATTCTCAAGGGACACAATAACTTCTTATTGTCTGCTATATCGCTATTCAATTGATGAATAACTGCGCCAGCAGTCCAGAGTACGCGCAAGAATTAGGGCCCCCCTATAACATGACAGGGACCCGCTTTGCATAGTTATGATTCTGTCCTCTTTGACGGCCCCATGTTTAAGTGCCTATTCAACTAGATTGAGCCAGCTTTTATGCATCCGTAACAAAAGAACAAAAGAACCTGTGAAAGTTTTACTGATTGTGCACATACTTGGTGTACTAGTGGGATTACAAATACGGATAATGAAAAATTGCATGCCTTAACTCTAAACCCACCAGATTACAAATTCTCTGGCGCAGAAAATACCTTCTCACGCTGCATCGGCATTTGTACTTACTCTGTCGATTTAATATTGACGCGAAATATTGTGAATCTAATGTTTGCAGATTAAAATGTCGAAAAAATCGGAAACTGCAAACAAAATTGGAGAATATAATAAATAAAGTTCAAGTTAAGGATAGCTTGTCAGTTTGCACGTTCGTAAAAAAAATGGAATCACATCAATCACGATACGTCATGTGACACAGCTCAGCCAATGAGCAGCCGTCTTGCGTTGCTAGGGGCGCGGCCTAACTGACTCGGATTTTCTGTGTGTGTTTTTTTGCGAGGTCGAATGGAAGGCTCTCAGAAAAACGTAAATATTACCCCCTTCCCGTGAATATTTTGATCTGAAACTTTCACAGGACATTAAAGAGACTTTGAAGATTTGATTTCAGTCAAAAAAATAATTTTGACAAATTTGACCTGTTCCGACAATTTTGCTCATTTTCTCTAAACCGTCCGTTGCGACTTGTGGCTCCTTTTGGCGTGACGGGTCACATTTAACAAAAAGTAATATTTCCAATGTGCAATTTAAAATGCTCCCCTCTATTATGAGTTCAAAACAATTAAGTGGCCAGTCATGGAAAGCATTGCACCCTTGAAAAAGTACAGATATTGTGATATTGATACATTGGTGACATGAAATACATGTATGTGCCCCGCCACACAAAATAAAGAATAACTCACATTGGTATTTGTCATGTAAATTGATGAAATAGGCAAACTGGCCTGGAAAAAAAAATTGGGGGAGGGGGAGGAAGCAGACAAGGGAAGAAATTGGAAAGATGTGGCCCTAGTTCATATGCAGGTAGAAGTTGCCATATCCTCATCTATACAAGGGAGGCGAATAATCTCAGACGTAGGGGCACAAGAGGTAAACGTGGGGGGGGGGGGGGCACTTAGTATAATTGTGTGATACGTATGTGCCGTGGTTGAGACCCCCCATTTTCAGCCCAAATTTCCGTTCCAGAGCATCGCAATTTCAGAAGTCACAGAAAAATTTTGATTTTTCCAGTTCCAGAGACCCCCAAATTTGCCGTTTCGCTTCTGTTTTTTGAGCATTGCCCTTTCGGCACAGCGCTGTTGGTGCGCCGGAACTTCACCGTGGTGCAGTTCCAGGGCATAGCTTTTTGAGGTTTTCTGAAGCCTTTAGCTCCAGTTCCAGAGACCCCCATTTTTCGCTCAAGCCCATTCCAGAGCCCCCCGATTTTCGATTTCGGTGCGGCACATAGGTATCACTTTGTAAGTCGAGTGCCCCTCCCGGGGGTAAGACTGTATGACATTTGACCTTACCTTGGCGAAAAACTTCCGAACAGCCAAAGAGACTTTGGTGAAGCTAAGACTATGAATGGAATCGGTGAATGCTATGGCAAATACTTTCTTCAGGAATGAACTTTCTCTCTTTTGTGCCTGAAAAATCAAAACAGAAAAATGTAGGATGGTGCAATCACTAATAATACCAAATCATGACTGAAAATATCATATTGATGTAACCCTCTCAGGTTTATGAATGAATAAGTGAAGAAAATTCCTTTGATGATGATGATGATGGTGATGATGATGATGATGGTGATGATGATGATGATGATGATGATGATGATGATGATGATGATTGATGATGATGTCTTATTTACCCAGGGTAGCCACTTCAGTGAAAAAATAAACTGCTCTACCAGTGGGCCCTGCATAACATCAATGTCGTTATTCCCCTTCTCTGTTTTAAAATGCCTAGCGTCGGTTAAAAAGGAGGTACCACTTCAGTAAAAAAATAAACTGCTCTACCAGCGGGCCCTGCATAACATCAATGTTGTTATTCCCCTTCTCTGTTTTAAAATGCCTAGCGTTGGTTAAAAAGGAGGTACCATTTTTAAAAGTCTGTGGCATGTCCTGGTCAGGGCTTGAACCTGCGACCTTCCAATCCTGAGGTGGACGCTCTAACCAATAGGCCATCATGACTATTCCTTGACCATGTAAAAGTATAAACACTGATTAAATTACTGTCATATCTTTTACCCTAATGACAATGATTGACAGGGTACAAATGAAGAGTAAACAATTATAAAACAAGTTCCAGTCAAATCTTATGAGAAAATCCTTACCACATGTGCCGTGACACTGCCTCCCATGCTGTGAGCCACAATGGCCACCCTTCTGACGGGCCGATTAGCCACAAAGTTGTCCCATACGTAGACACCGTGCTCGTAGGGTGTGGAATTATTCTAGAAGAAAAACACAAGCAGAATACTGAACTTAAAGAAGAAAGAACAAGTTTGACATCTATGAGCATTCAGAGAAAGCAAAACAGTACGATAAAGAAACTGTTAAAGTTTGAACAATTCTGGCTACACCATTCAAGAGTTATTTACTTTATAAACATTGCATTCAATGATTCTTCAAGATGATTCTTCTTGTCCATGCAACAATTTTTTAAAATCTATCTTTTACAAAGTATTCTATTGTCACCCCACACATCAGAGAACAACATTAAACCTACTGAATATTGTTTATAGTAATCACTAACCAACTGTGAAATTTAAATCATCAGAGAGCCAATATTACTTTATTAATTTTCTATGGCAAAATGATCTTGTGCACACTGACTTTAAAAAAAATATTTTTCATTAATTTTTCAAAAATGCAAATGTTTCTGAGTATGTGATTTTCAGGGCACTTATACTGTAGATCTACCTGAAAACACATTAGTTACAAGTTAAATTTTTTCTCCATTGACCAAAACTACACTTGAGCTTTAAATTGTCAAATCTGGTACATTTTGTGCTGACAATGTGAAGAACTCCTCAATGGCTATGAACATAGTTTGTCACTTTTCCTCAATTTTCATAAGAAATCTTCACTTCCTCATGCTTGTTGTGCAAATATGTGACACCCAAATGATCTGCATGCTTTTCTGATAGGAAAAGGTCATCTTTTTAATTGACATCTTAGAAAAATGAAATTAGACTTAGTGGGATTTTTTCCACAATGTCATCACAAAAAGTGAGCCAATCACAAAAGCTAACTTAAGGCTTAAGCTCAGTTGACTTCATAATAATAATCAATTTAATAATTTGATGTAACTCACCCGAACTGGCAAACTTTCACCTTTTGAATTCAATCCTCTGTTTTCATTTGTGTTAAGAATGAGCACTTCATACCCAGCCTGCAGAAGAAATAAAAAAGAATGTAACAAGAAACAGTAAAATTAGAGTGATTCTTCTTGGATAGCATGCAGTGTGTATCAAAACATACATGTAAACGAATACTAAGAGGTGATGGAATTGTAGCCATGAGATGTGAGCTGGTGTATTTGATGGGGTGGGGGAGGGGACGACTACTACTACTACTACTACTACTACTACTACTACTACTACTACTACTACTATAAATACACCTACTACTACTGCTACTACTACTACTACTACTACTACTACTACTACTACTACTACTACTACTACTATAAATACTACTGCTACTTCTACTGCTACTACTACTACTACAAATATAAATACACCTGCTACTACGACTACAACTACTATGACTACTACTACAACTATAAATACTTTGACGATCACGACTACTATGACTACTACTAATACTACCACAAAGACTACGATACTACTACTATTACTACGACTAAGACTACGAAGACTACTACTACTACTATAATCATGCCATTGCTTCCACAGAGTGAAGCCACACTATGTTTACATTCTTAATCACAAAGGAACGGTAGAGCTGGAATATCGACATCTTCTGGCTACCCCTTCCAGCCAATTGCCAAAAGGACAGTTCAATTCTATGTGGGACTAAAACTCAAACTCAGAATGTTTTTAGCAAGTGCTTTTGAAATATGTGTACTATTCATACCTGCATAGCTCTCCTGATGTATGGTAGCTGGGTTCCACTGTCAAGACAGTCGTTAATGATAAGACGTCTTGCCCACTGCCCAGCCCTCACAGCCCCAGCACCGTTTATCAGCAGCAGTAGCCTGTCTTTGGTTGTCAGGGCATTCTTGCTGGCAAATATGAAGCTAGTTGCTTCACTCCTATTTGCATCTACCTAGAGTTATTATTATTATTATTATTTATTAGACCAATCAGCATAGTATAATACAGAACAGTACATATACAATATATACAAACAAAAATAACAACAAACAAGACAGGAAATGATTCTACATGTGGGTCAGGGGTGGCAAAAGCAATTTCAATCACTGTTGCTCAGGAGCATGCGACCCCTCACATGTAGCATCAAAGAATAACACAAATGCAATAATATATATTGAGTATAAAAAAGTAAAAGTACACACATACATATTAAACCACCGTAAAGGTGTGTCAGCCTGTAAGAACGAGAGTAACTGATATAAACAAAAAGTATTAAATAATCGAAGTTTAACATTAACAGAAGCCCGTTATCAATCCTTTGTTCACAAGTACAATATGAAAGTAAAAGCAAATAAATAAAATCCCCATTACACATAAATTCAGGTTAGGTAATCTGTAAAATATCTAAATTAAGATTGGAATATGCCTGCATATAACTGAACAATAGCAAGAGTAAATGTTTTTGGCCAACTCCGTGAACATGCCCCTCCCATAACCATATTCATTAAAAGTATACACACAATATCCTTTCCATACAATGATTAAGGTGTAACATAAAAGAGTACAAAACCCCCACCCCCGCCCCCGCAAAAAAGTCAACAAGAAAACACGCAATAAAGTAACTCCAAATCAAGATGTCTTCGTAAGTATGACATTGAAATTAAATGTGAATCAATATGACATTATGATTTACCTAATTCAATCAATTACAACACGAGATGATAGTGAGTGAAGTAATAGCAAACGAGACATTAATAACACATGAACATTATTTCAGATAAAATAAATGACCTAAACAGAGCGTCCCCATAATTGAGATATTGAATAATTATAATGAATAATAATACGACATAATTTTCTCTGTATTTTGGATAAAAGTATAGATATGACGCCCCCTCCGATCCCCATCCCAACACTTACAATGACAAAAATAACTATAAAAAATACGAGAATGCAGTTGAATGAGACTTAATGTAACTTTCATTCTAAATTAGAGTAAACCCCCCCCCCAAAAAAAAACCAAACACACACACACACAATAAAATAACCCATCGACTATAAGAAAAAATACATGTACTAGCACTACAAACACTAAAAGTAGAGCAGCATGTTAAATAGTACTTGGAAGAGAAAATTCAACAGTGAGATTCTTGAAAACAAATATAATTGTATGAATATAAACATTATTAACCTATTGAGAACAGCTGAAAAATTGTATCCCTTAATGCATAGTCAGGTTTATACTCCAAAATAGACAACAATATAGGTTGTGATTATTGCAAATCAAGAAGAGACTGCCTCAGTATTGCTAGAAATGATGGGAGGGAATTGAGAACAGCAGCATCTCTGACATCCGATGGGAGACTGTTCCACAATCTGGGAAAACGGCGAGAGGGTGAAAGAAAGAGTGCTTGAGTACGTGAAGGAAGATGACAGAAAGTGAGGATTTCCTGGCGGCGATTGTTAATTTGGGAACTTTTGGAAAGTGACTCACACTGTACAGCACCATACAAGCACTTGTACGTGAAAGAACAAAGCAAGACGTTTCTCCTGGAAGAGAGACTAGACCAATTGAGGGAAGAAAGCCTATCTTCATAGGACATATCTCCCCTCCGCTGTTTGAGGGCCAGGCGAGTGGCAGTTCTTTGCACTCGCTCAAGCTGTTGTACCTGAAGGTTGGTATTGGGATACCAGGTGGGACATCCATACTCCAATATAGTTAGATACATACAAAAAATAAATGTTCACTGCAAACTTGTTTCACAATTAAATTACACAACAGAAATCAGTGATATTGTTTCACTCAGAGTTTGGGCATGACACCACATATTGAATGAAATTTGTGACTGATACTGATAGTTAAAGCAATAGTTGTGAATGGAAAATAAGTTTACATTCAGTCTCTGAGATTCCAATCAGATTCCTCCTTTGCATACCTACTTTAATAGTTTCATGTTTCCAAAATATATTTTGTAGTATAAGAACGAACTTCCACAATGTCCTCTTACATGAATGTGCACATACTACTTCCATTTGATCTTTAATGTGCCGTGCATCGAACCCTAAAATGCTACATGTTCTCGACAATACTACATCAAACAAATTTTAAAATGCACTTCCACCTTCACACGACTGAAATCTTGTACATATTCATCGTAAACAAAACTGTTATGTACAAAAATTGTGTGTACCATTACATCATTCCATTCAATTTAATATTTGTTTTACTTACAGGAACGGTAATTTTTTTCAGTTTGATGTCCGATTCCAGGAGATGATACACATGCTGTGTTATGACTTTGCCAAGAGCTTCATATCTCTTCTGATTGTAAAATGGTCTCGATTTGTCCACTTCAAACTTGAATGGTTCCCCCGTCGCAATGTGTCGCAACTGTCCTTCTGTAAAGTAAAATGAACGAGAGACAACTGTACAAACAACTGTACACACCATATATTTTACCTACATATTCTGACAAATTCCAAAATCAGATACATGTATTATAGACAAATACAATATTTTTTCTCATATTTACCATTTCTTTAATGTGGAATTATTACAGTATGCAATACATTATATGAACAAGCCATCCTTTGAAAAAAAATCTGGATTCCCCCAAAATTTTTGAAATATTACTTTAAAATTTCAAATTATGTGGACTGCATTTAACTTATCTTGGAAATCCCTTGGAAATGAAAATGGATTTATCCCGATTTGAACACAAATAAACAAGCACACATATTAAGACAAACAGATATATATAGAAAACAGATAGATAGATAGATAGATAGTGCCATGGATTTATCCCGATTTGGAAATAAACACAAATAAATAGGCAGACACAAAGACAAACAGATAGATACACATTGATAGATAAATAGAGACATACATACATAGACAGACAGACTGACACATAGATAGAAAGATAGACAGACAGATAGACAGATAGATGGATGGATAGATAGATAGATAGATAGATAGATAGATAGATAGATAGATAGATAGATAATGTAGATAGATAGATAGATAGATAGATGACTCTTTACAGAACATAAGTGTGCATGTTTAGATCAACAGTGCCAATAACACACTTTCAACACAAATTTCCCTCTTTCTCAATATTCAATTTTAAGCCTCTATACCCTTCTGTTATTTGATATTACCACGCTACATCTCAAACTTTACTTCAGGGAACAATACTTCAGCAGTATAGGTAATATTTCCTGCTGGTATATCACAAGAGTGTTAGAGTTCTTGGTAAGGAAGGTCATATCTCATTGTAATATTAGCCAATGAAATATCTTATTAATGAAGGGCATCCCTAGATGAAGAGTCATACATGTAAGCTGGTTTTAAAAACACTTAAGTTTATTGAAAAAATGAAATCCAATATTTTTTTCAGCAAAAATGTATCTTTACATGTTGTACGAACATAAGAGGTTGTAACCATGTCATGGTTGAGTGAGTACACTTTATAAATAATGCAAAAAAATACCATTACTTACCATTATTTTGGCATAAGAGATGACTCCTGTGACTTTTGAAAAGTGACATTTTTGCCTTTAATGCATGCTCACTCAAGCATGGCTTGACGGATCAATCACATTTTCACATAGAAGTTAGTCAATGAGTGTGGAAATACTCCTGCCAAATTATTTTGCTAAAACTTATTTCGTTACAAAGTTATGGTAGTTTGAAAAAGGGGGTAGTTACTTTTTGTGTTGTGTTAACATTGTGGAACACCCATTCAAAAAATTGTCAAACTTTGCTATCTGACTTATCTGACACTGTTTGAATGGACAAATAAACACCCTAGAACACAAAAGTTCAGACAGTTATGCTGTCACTTGTAAAATATGTACAGATAAAAACTGGCACATGAATTATTCTCGGCCGATGAAACTTCTGCAATACAGCAGTCTATGGGGAAAAACGGGAATGGTCTCTCAATGATATTTACTTTTTTTACAGCACTTGATGATATTTTGAAATGTAATTTTTTTTCAGGGCTTCATTTTTAGACCTTATTAAAGACACTAGGAGCACAGAGAATCATGTAGCTCAGATTTTTTAAATGGAAATATTGTTATATGATGCCTCTAATGGAAATGGTATAACATTCAGTTGGCAATGTGCTATGAGTTAAATGAGACTGTAATCTAATGAATGCTAGATATCAAGACTCAAAATTCTTCTTAATTTCAATTGCTATTCACAAAACTTAAAACAAGCCTACTGCAGTTTTACTATTCACAGCTAGTTGTTAAA